>MNCI01022058.1:7634-109669 GCA_015680685.1 Gnetum montanum | reverse complement strand
ATAGGAATTTTCCCCTTACCCTTGTTATGTGCAGGGCTTAAGTTTCTCTGCTTGCTTTTGCCTTTGTCACTACCTTGCTCTACCTTAGACTCTTCTATGATTTTTAAGACTGTTTCTATTCTTGAGTCTAAGGAATCCCACATTTGGTCTACCTTAGCTGATACCTCGGTTGTTAACTTTTGAATCAGCACGGTTTTCCAGTTCACCAACTCTTCGAGTTGTGACTCATCCTCCTCATCACAGAATTTCACTCCCTTCTTGCGAAGGGAGGGATTGTGGTTGTATTCTTCCGCACTTTCTCTCTTCCATAGCTCACCCTCTTCTTGCACCACTTGCTCCAACAAACTTTCAACTTCATGGGCTCTCAATTGGAAAAGTATCCCTTGGGCGTAAGTCCCAAGAGTTCTTCTCATTTCATTTCTTAGCCCATCCACGATGTGACGAAGTTGATCCCGCTTAGTGTACCCATGGCCCGGGCAACGATGTAGCAGTGTATAGTAATGGGCCATGGAAGCCTTGGATCTGCTTACGCAAATTGGACACTTTGGAGTACGTTTGATATTTGTTATTGAACAATTCAAGCATCGTACTCCACCTCCTGATGGTTTTTGGTTCTAAGGACCGGTACCAGCTCTATGCTTCCTTAGTGAGTGTCCTTGGGAACAACTTGAGCTTCTGCCACTCATTATCGATATTTTGCAAGGCACAGGCATCGTGGAATGCCTGTAAATGATGTTGAGGATCAGCGTTGTATCCCCCTTCAAAATGTGGAATATTATTTATGTCCAAACGCTTGATCCTACTGTCTTTTAAGTGCCTTGTGGGGATCCTAACTTCCTCTGTGATGTCTAGCATGCTTCGGGTTGCGAGTAGGGGTTCGTCATGATCGTCTCTTTCATGATGTCTATGATGTCTTCATGGTGGTTCCCTCGTCTCCCTACGTCCTTGCCCTTGTCCTATCTCCTCTCGACCTTCCTGTCGAGGTCTTTCATCTTCCTTTTTACTTTTTCCTTCTCCGTTATGCTCATGATGGTTGCGCCCAGATGTGGAAGAAGAGTGTGAATGGTGAAATGAAGGAGAAGAGGAAGGGGATCCATCACCATGGCGATGTTTCTTACCTTCTCTTCGGCTGCTTTGGCCTGATCGTTGTGACGATCTAAGTGTCTGTCCTTAGTGTGAGTGGTTGTTCCAGCCGTGAACAGTTGGTGCTCACAGGGATCAGAGCCTGAAGCATGTACAGTTGATCGAAGGCCCTGATGCTTTACCTCTTCACCAGAGTGAGGAGGAGGAACATCATTTTCTAAGAAACCCATTGTGAGGGGTTCCTCATCTCCTATTTTACTAAGGACATGGGGGACCTTGCCCTTCAATAATGAATGTTGGCTCTCCTACCTTTCATCCCTCATACGTTGCAAAGTGGTGGGATGATAATCCCTTATATGATATCTTCCAGCAATGTATTCAGCGAATAGCTCTTGCATGCCAATCTGTGCTAAGGCACAGAAAAGCATGTTAGGGACAGATCGGTCCTGGGGTAACATAATGTTACCTTGCAAATCTCTCCAGTGCAACTGTTCGTCTTGGTGGAGAATAAAAGTAAAGTTAGGTACATACTCATCAGGATGAGTATATGTGACCTTAGATTGTTTAGGACATGGCTGGTCTAGGTTATGCGTGTGATGCTGACTGTCTTCTGTATCATCCTTAGGTGAGTTAACTTTGTGAGAAGAAGCCATTTTAATGGTGTGCTGTTTATTGTTATTTATGTTCTTGATTAACTGATTAACCCGAAGGTTCGTTAAAGCTCACAACGATGTGAGTGATATCCCTTATGTTCTAATTGGTGTAAAAACACTTAGTCCCCGGCAATGGTGCCAATGATGAGTGGTGAGGTACCCCTACACTCAACCATACGAAACGAGCGTAGCATGCACGATCCGGTTGAACTTCGCAGACTAAATGCCTAAACGCCCCATGGAACACTTGGGGTTAATCGTTCGTTGTCTTCCCAGACTTACTTGTTGTTGTCACGGTGTATGGTTAAGTAAGTCCGAGGTATATGATTTTTTTGGTATTTTTCGGTTTATCTCCTATGCTAAACGGTGAAGGGTTGAGAAACTAAAACTAACTCTAACTACAGCACTAAGTCCTAGCGTCAGCATCCGTTCCCACTTGCCGTACACACCCTGAACTGTGCAACTGTGGCTACCAAACGCTAATCGTTACTGGGATTACCACACGTAACGCACGTGCTCGAAGCGGTCGTACTGAGGCACTTAACTAACCTAAGTGTGACAAGCAGCCGATTCCTTGACTAGCCGTACACATCCGTAGATGCTCGTAATCAAGTCGTACTTGTCCCACGTTCTAGGAGGAAAGGGTGAGAGAATCTAATCGCGATGAGTAGCCGATTCCTTGGCTAGCCGTACACGTTCGTCAACGCTCGTAACCAAGTCGTACTCATGCCGCGTTACTAGGAAAGCAATAAATAACATTAATTAAACCTATCCATGCACTGCAAGGTTTATCCACAAAGCTCGTCTTTATTGCCGTACACAACTTGCGTTCAGGTACAAAGCTGCTCGAATAAAGAACCGTTTACTTGGGGGACTCCTACTGCGGGCACATGGAAAATATTCTATCTCTGGGGTGATCAATCCACCAGAGCTTCACTACTTTACACCTAGGATGTTAAATGAGGGGAGTGCCGCCTCTTATTTATAGATATGGTGGCGGACCGCGATATCGCGTACGCGATATTGCAGGGGATGCGATATCGCGTCGGCCGCGATATCGCGTGCAATCCGTGTCTCATCAACCCCCAAGCGCTACATTAGTTTTCAAAAAGTGTAACTTGTAAAATGATTTCCATTATCAAAAATTAATGCACAAGGTACACCAAACCTGTTTATGATGTTTTGTTGTACAAACTGAGTAGCAGTGGTGGATGTATAGGTGATGATGGTTGCTACTTCTACCCACTTGGTATAATAGTCAACTGTGACTATTATATATGCCTTTCCATTTGATAAATGTGTGATGGGACCCATAAAGTCAATGCCCCAAATATTAAATGTTCAAGAGGTTGTATCCATTATTGTGGTCCCTCCATTCGAGCTATCATTCCACCATCCCTTTGGCAACGATCACAAGCGTGGATGAATTGGTGTGCATCCCTGAATATTGTTGGCCAATAATACCTTGCCATGAGGATTTTTATGGTTGTGCATCTCCTAGCATAATGGCCCCCACAAGGACCTTTGTGAGCATCCTGAGGAATGCACAGTTGATCCATATCAAGGACACACCAACGTATTAGGCCATCGGGACAAACCTTGTAAAGGTTTTCATTAATCTCCATGAAGTATTTGAGTGGGTGAAGAAACTATTGTTTCTTTCTAGTGTCCATCCCTTGTAGTAGTTCTTGCTTGAGTAGATAAGTGAGGATGATGTTGTACCATTTTGGTCCATTGGGCATTTGTGCATTAATAGCACCTGCAAGGAGAGATTCGTCAGGGAAGTGATCAGATAAAGGACCCTCTTTCTTCTTGTCATCCCATCTTAGTCGTGATAAGTGATCCATGACCACATTCTCCACACCTTTACGATCTACCATGGTGAGATTGAATTCCTACAAAATCATGAGCCATTGTATGACACGGGGGCTCACCGTTGGTTTGTTCATTAAAAGTCTAATGGTGCTATGATCTATGTGCACAAACACTTTGTAGCCAAGCACATAGTGCCTAAACTTCTCTAAAGTAAACACCACTACCATCAACTCCTTTTCTATGGTGGTGTAGTTTAGTTGTGCACCTGCGATGCTTTGACTTGTGTAGTGAATGTAATATGGATGTTTTTGATCATCCATTTGCATAAGTATTGTTCTCAAAACATAATTCGATGCATCGGTCATCACATGAAAATGTCTAGACCAATTTGGTGCTTAAAGAATGGGAGTTTCAACAAGATTTTGCTTCAACTGTTGAAATGCTGATTCACATGCAGGGGTTTAGATTGATGCATCCTTCTTTGTCAATTCTACCAATGGCTTGGTGATTTTGGAAAATTATTGATGAATCATTGGTAGTATCTAGTATGACCAAGGAATGATTAAAATTCTTTGACTATTTCAGGTTGATGGGTTATTTCTTGGATGATCCTTATTTTTTCAGGGTCCACCTCAATTCCTACTTTTGAGATGTGATGCCCCAATACTATTCCTTCCTAGACCATAAGATGGCTCTTTTGCCAATTGAGTTGGAGATTTATTTCGACACATCTCTTCAACACCTACTTAAGAAGGTCCAGAGCTTGCTCAAACATAGCACCGTAGGTAGAAAAATCATCCATAAAAACTTCTACCCTGCTACCGATTTGTTGTTGGAAAATGCTAAGAACTAATCATTGAAATGTGGCTAGGGCATTACATAGACCAAATGGCATTTGATGGTAAGCAAAAGTCCCCCAAGGACTTGTGAAAGTTATCTTTGCCTGGTCCTTTGGTGCAATCCAAATTTGGTTATGGCTACTATAACTAGCAAGAAAGTTGTAATAGTTGTACCTTGAAATGGTGTCAAGCACTTGGTCAACAAAAGGAAACAGAAAATGATCCTTGAAAGTTGCAATATTAAGCAGTCGAAAATCAATGCACACTTGTCATTTGCCTTCTTTCTTTGGTATGATCATGAGTGGACTAAACCACTTACTATCTGTGATAGGGTAGATGAATCCCACTTTGAGGAGTTGTTCAATCTCCTCTTTGATAATTTGTTTTAACTTAGGATTCAAACGTCGTTGCATTTGTTGTTTCAACTTGATGGCGGGGTTAGTGTATATTTGGTGTTGGCATATTCTTGGATCTATCCTCGTGAGTTCAGAATATGACCAGGCAAAGGCTGCTAACCATTTTTCCACAAATTTTATCAATTTTCTCTTTTTTTCTGTAGCAAGCTTGGCCTTAAGAATAACTGACCTTTCATTTTTCAAAAATATGTACTCCATTCTAGTTAGTAGCATCTTCAATTCAAGGGGCTCTTATTTAAAATTATCAAGAATTTTCAGCTTACCCTAGTTGACATCATCATTTTCTCCTTTGGAGAGTTGGTGATGAACTTGCTCGAGTTCATCCATACTTGCAACATACTCATACATTAGGCCCTTAGTTGATTCCATGCATAATGTACTGTTGCTAGAATTAACTATCAACCACTGGGTGCCTTCTTATTTTTTGTTTGCTATGTATAGACATTTCTGGATATCAGCTTTTGGTGTACACTGCTTACATGCAGAGATATATGTGTGCTTTATTGACCATAACTTCTACACATAATGACACCCTGAATTGCTGTACATGATACATGGAATTCTCTTCTTCTCAATATTTCCAAACTCATTTTTTTGATATTTCCAAGAGAATATCGCTAATGCCCATTTTGGCATCAACAGTACTTAACCATGCCCTTCCCATAATGATTGGAAAGTCCCCCTTGCAGTTCTCCACTTTGATTACTAGGAAATTAGTGGGATATGACCACCTACAAATGATGGTGATGATGTCCTCAACTAGTTCCAATGGAATAGTGATGGATTGGTTTGCCAGTTCTAGCTAGATGTTACTCTTTTCAAAGGAGGAAGGTTCCACATGGTGTACATCTCATACAAGATCAAATTAACAATGGAACCAGAGTCAAGAAGAGCTTTGCAAGGCTCATTCCTAGCAATTTGTAAGTAAACTAGTGGACTCCCAAGATCAGCTAATTTTCTAGGCAAGTTACCAACTTGAATCCAATCAGATACAACATATGTTAGCATTACGGTATGGATTCGAGAAGGATTTTGGTTTGAAGGGGACTTAGATAGAGAGGAAACAGAGGAAGGTGGAGGAGTAGGGTTACCAACCACTGATGTGTCTGAGGGCTTTGGTGGATTGCGAGGTTGAAGGAAGAGTCTTTTCTTTGTTCGTGGTTCTGACCTATTGGATGGGTTAACCGATTGCAGGTTAACTACCCTTGTAGCATTTCTTTGCTATGGTTATGTAGGTAATTCACCCTACATGGACGGAGTAGGCGGTAGTTGTGCAGAAGGTGGAGAAGTAGTGTAGGAATAGGAGGTGCATGAGGGTAGTAGGTGGTATCACTTTTTGGATAGGGTGATTGGCATGTTTCAGGAGGGTAGTGGTGAGGTTGGTAAGTAGCAACATGACTAGAGGAGTCCCTTAGAGATGAAAGCTGCTAAACATAGTAACTGTAGGGATCTTGTTACTCGTAAGGGTATTATTGTTTTGGAGGTGGCAATGCCCATGATTAGGGTTGCCGCCACTACTGATACACTTTGTAAGGTTGCAGAGGAGTTCCACTTGGGTAGTACTTCTATGGTTGGTGGAACTGTCAAGGATTGCTGATGGGATGTGATATCACGATCGTCGTGATATCGTGTCTTCCCCTGCGATATCGTATACGCGATATCGCGGTGCACTGTCATATCTATAAATAAGAGGTGACTCTCCCTTGTTTCCTCATCCTAGGCTAGACAGTAGAGAAACTCTGGCAGATTGATCACTCTAGAGATAGAATATTTTCCATGTGCCTGCAGTAGGAGTCCTAAAGTGAACGGATCTTTATTCGAGCAAACATTGTACCTGAACACAAGTTTGTGTACGGAAATAAATATGAGCTTCTTGGATAAACCTTGTAGTGCATGGAATAGGCTAATTAGGATTTTATTTACTATTATTTATTACTTGTTATTTATTATCTGTTATTTACTACTTTCTCTCTCAACCCTTCTCTCTTATTTAAGTGCCTTAGTATGACCACTTCGAGCACGTGCATTACGCGTGGTGATCCCAGCAACGACTAGCGTTTGGTAGCCACGATTGCATCAGTTTAGGGTGTGTATGGTAAGTGGGAATGGATGCTGACGCTAGGTAATTTAGACTTACTTTATTAGTTAGAGTTAGTAATTAGTTTCTCAACCCTTTACCTTGTTAGCATAGGAGACAAAAACATAAAAAGCTATAAAAATCATATACCTTGGACTTACTTAACCATACACCATGACAACTACAAGCAAGTCTGGGAAGACAACGAATGATTAACCCTAAAGTGTTCCATGGGCATGTAGGCACTTAGTCTGCGGAGTTCGATCGGATCACGCGTGCTACGCTCGTATTCATATGGTTGAGTGTAGGGGTATCTCGCCACTCATCATAGGTGCTATTGCCAGGGACTAAGTGTTTGTGCGCTGAATAGAACATAGGATATCACTCACGTCATTGGGAGCCTAAACGAACCTTCGGGTTAATTAAAAGAAAAATTTATATAACGGTAATTAGCACACCGATAAATAACAATGTCTTGTTCTAACAAAAGCAACTCACCACCTAGGGATAATACAAAGAACAGTCGGCAATCAAAAACACATAACCTAAATCCGCCAAGTCCTCAACAATATAGGTTGACATATACTCATCCTGATGAGTATATCCCCAACTTTACTTTTATCCTCCATCAAGATGAACAGATGCGCTAGAGAGATTTTCAAGGTAACATAGTGTTACCTTCGGATTGTATAGTCCCCAACATGCTTCTCTGTGCTCTGGCACAGATTGGCATGACATAGCTTTACGCTGAATACATTGCATCAAATTTTGACTCAAGGGATTACCATCCCATAGCCGCACAATGTATGAGGGACTCAAGGAAGGAGAGACAACATACCATGTTGAAGGGCAAAGGCCCGCACGTCCTTAGTGAAATAGGAGATGATGAACCCATTATAACGGATTCTCTATCAAATGATGTTCCTCCTCCTAATGATGGTGAGGAGGTTGGGTATCAGAACCTACAATCAATGATACATAACACTGGTTCTGACCCCCGTGAATGCCAACTGTTCACAGAGGGAAAAATAACTCATGATAAGGATGGGCACTTGGATCGTCACCACGACCGGGGCCGTAGCAACCGAAGAGAAGGCAAGAAGCATTGCCATGGCGATGGTTCCCCTTCTTCTTCTCCTTCATCTCATCACACACACTCTCCCTCCACATCTGGGTGTAACCATCATGAGCACAACGGTGAGGATAGAGGTAGGAAAAATTAGAGACCTCGATGAGAGAGTTGAGAGAGAGGACAAGGGCATGAACGAAGGGAAAGTAGGGAACAACGAAGACATCATAGGCTTCATGAAAGAGATGATCATGATGAGCCCCTACTTGCAACCTGAAGTATGCTCAATATAATGGAGGCAGTAAGAATACCAACAAGGCATTTAAAAGACAATCGGATCAAACACTTAGACATGAACAATATCCCATGCTTTGAAGGGGAATACAACGCTGATCCACAGCATCATTTACAAGCATTCCACAATGCTTGTGCCTTGCAAAATATAGAAAATGAGTGGCAGAAACTAAAGTTGTTTCCCAGGACACTCACCAAGAAAGCAGACAGTTGGTACTGATCCTTAGAGCTGGAAACCATCAGGAGGTGGAGTACAATGTTAGAACTCTTCAACGATAAATATCAAACGTACTCCAGAGTGTCTAATTTGTGTAAGTAGATCCAAGGATGGAAGAAAGGTACTCATGAACCCTTGGATGCTGCCATGGGCCGCTACTATGCATTGTTACATCATTGCCTGGGCCTTGGTTAAGCACAGCGGGATCAACTCTGCCACATCGTAGATGGGCTAAGGCATGAGACTAGAAGAACCCTTGGGAATTATGCCCAAGGAAGACTATCAGAACTCAGAGCCCATGAAGTACATTACTTGTTGGAACAAAAAGCAAAAGAAGAAGTTGAGCTACGAAAAAGGGAAAGTATGGAAAAATAAAATCGTGATCCCTCCCTTCGAAAGAAGGGAGTAAGATTTTGTGATGAGGAGGATGAGTCACCACTCGAAGAGTTGGTGAATAGAAAAACCTTGTTGATCCAAAAATTAACAATAGAAGTATAAGCTAAGATGGACCAATTGTGGGTTTCCTTAGAATCCAAACTTGAAACTATCTTGAAAATTGTTTAAGAGTCTAAGGAGGAATGAAGTAGTGACAAAGATAAGACAAAGCGGAGAAATTTAGGCCTTGCACATAACAAAGGTAAGGGGAAAATTACTATCTCCGATGAGGTTGTGGATTCAGACACAGACGATGATGGTGGATGTGAGATCTGCCACTATGACCATCCTAAGGGATGTTGTCCAATCATCTCACATCTACAGGACTCTGGGGTGTATGCACTTAACCCAAGACTTAACCAATAGCAAACACCCCGAAGGTTACCTTATCCACAAGGTAACTCAAGGCAGTTCCACCAACCACTAACGTACTATCCAAGTGGAACTCCACCACAACCCATTGGACAACATCAACAGTGGCAATACCCACAGTCATGGGGGATGCCACCACCAACACAACAGTACCCTTCCCGACAGCCAGACCCATATGGTTATTATGTGCAGTAGCCGATTTCTCCAAGTGACTCTATGAGTCACACAACTCCCCAACGTCACTACCAAGTTTGGGAGTACTTTAGGAGGACTCCTTCTCCTCCGGGAAGCACCCCACATACTTACCATCCTCAAACTCCATTCGCACCTCTTCCACTGGTAGTTCCCATAACACCTCCTACTCCAACAATGCAAGGGGAACTCCCCACTCAACCGCAGCAACGCCACGCTACAAGAGCAGTAAACATTCAACTTGCTGCTGGTTCTAACAACTGTAAAAAGAGAAGATCTTTCTTCAGAACCAGAAACCTAGACAAGTTGTCACAACAAGCAGTTGAGTCAATGTACACTCCTCCGACAAATAAAACTTCGGAGCCCCCTTCAGTCCAACAGTAAAGCTTCACACATATAGTTATGTTAACGCATACTATAACCGACTAGATCAAGGTAGGCTACCTTCCTAGGAAACTATCTATCCCTGGGAGTCCCCTAATCTATTTACAAATCACCAGGAAAAAATCACATAAGGCTCTTCTTGACTCAGGTTCCGGATACAACTTAATTTCACAAGAAATGTATCAAGCCTGGAACCTACCCCAACTGAAGAAGAGCAATATCCAACTAGAATTGGCTGACCAGTCCATCACCATTCCTTTGGGATCAGTGGAGGACATTGTTACCACTATGTGTGGTTGGTCTTACCCAGCTGATTTCCTGGTGATTGAAGTCAACAACAACGAAGGGGGCTACCTAATTATAATGGGAAGGCCATGGCTAAGTACAGTAGATGTGTACATAGGGATCCACGATCTTTCCTTGCAGATAGCTAAGACAAACATTTATGGAAAGATCGAGAAGAAGAAAGTTCCGTGCATCACATACAGTGACTCAGAGGATGATGACATGGAAGAATGTTTAGCATCTCTTCCATGTAATTGGTGTGCCCAAGAAACACAAATTCAAAGGTGCTTGTATGTAGCAAAAACACCAGTAGTGGACACCCTGTGGTTGACAGCTACTAGAAAGAGCAAATCAATATGCACAGAATGAACTGAGGGAACTCATGCTAACAACGAAAGCATAGACACATTGGAATATGAGTGTCGCCAACTTCCACCCCTTAATCTAAGAACATCAATTGAGAGAAGTTGGGCACTTCTACGAAATTTAAATAGACGTTCATTATTTCAGATCTCTCCCTTGCCATCTAGTCATGGGGGAGATGGCCACCTATGCTAACCATTGGAGGCCCTTAGTTCTTTTTAAGTTTTTTTTTACACGTTTTTTTTCCATGTTTTTTTTACATGTTTTTGTTTTACACATTTTTGTTTTACACGTTTTTGTCTTACACATTTTTGTTTTACAATTTCTTAACTTTTCTTATTTTTGTTTTACAACTTTCTTCAACTTTTCTTGTTTTTGTTTTACAAATTTCTTTAACTTTTCTTGTTTTTGTTTTTCAATGTCATTATAGTTTTTCATTGTGTGTGTGTGTGTGTGTGATCCATCCTGTAAGTTTTTCACCCAATAAGTGTTCAGAATGATGGTTTGAACTGTTTTCATGTTGATTGCTAATGTTTGGTTTTTACCTTTAATTCATGATGTGGAAACTAAGGTATGCTTCTTTTGATATGGTAGGCAATGAGTTCACTTCATCCATTCATCCACAAAGTATATGGTCTCTCTTGGCTTGGAAATGTATAGTCCCTCATAATAAGTACTTTAACAAATTGGTGACTGGGCATTTCTCAAACTAAGGAAGGACTCAAGGATTGAAGAGGGTGTGACTTCAAGGGAACTTGATGCATTTGTGTTGGCTATTCTCTTGGGTGCTTGGATGTTTTCTTCTTAAGTTTTCTCACCTTTCTGATGTTACCCAATTATCGGAAGCCGAGACAATAAAAATAAGAAGTCTTTGCATGGTGTGGTTCTCACGCATAAAAACACAAAACACAAAAAAAAAAGAGAAGAAAAAAAAGAAAAAGTGAGAATTCAAAGCACACCCCTTAGAAAAAATAATCACTTCGGCTACAAGCACTAGTTATGGAACCAAAAGTGTTCCCTCTAACTAAGGCCTTCTCGCTTCCCATTCTCTTCCTTGTTTCATTGGAATGGTGGTGACTCTTTGGAGAGGCATTCTTTTTATTCAAGAGGATGGATTGGCCAAATGAATTGATGCGAAGTCACTGGATGTGGTTGGTTTGAGGCCAAAGTTGGAATGAGATTTGCCAAGTCACATTAATCATGAAACACACAAGGGGCTGTACACGACCTTGTTCTTCGGATTCCATTCCATTCTCTTCACTCCACCCTTCTCTCCACTATTCACCTCATCACCGGTTGTATCACTAGTGTATATTTTGGTAGATGCATCGTGTTCTTTTTGGTAAACTCTTACAGTTATGTCTTTAACTCTTGTTCCAAAGGACATTCCCAGAGCCTACGAACTCTTTGAATGTGGGTTTGTCAGGGCATTAAGGGCATGCACCTGCTTTGGGGAGGACCCACTGACATTCCTATTTGGTGCACCAGTTAATTTCTTTTCCCTAACATTTTGCAATTAATTTTATTTTATTTTGTTCATTTCCATCTTGACATCCATTTCATCGATGCTATAGTTATTCCTTTTTATCTTTCTTTCTTGTTCCTTTTTCTTTCTCCATTCTAACGCTACCGGAGGTTTGCGATTAGTCATGGGGGTACGGGGCCCAATTTTTTCGATTTTCTCCTAGCCCCAATTTTTTCAATTTTTTCCTAACCCCTACACCTTTAGTAGTCATCATTAATATATCTCCAGATTCGTATCAACCATACCACAACCTAGCCAATGGACTTACATCGAAGCAAGGTATGAATTACATGATGATTCAATTACCCTTGCTAATATAAGACTGTGTTGTGTGTGCAGATGGCGATCATGCAACAACGGATTGGATCTGGAGGGAGCACTTGGAATGGAGTAGCACTGAAACAACTATGCAAGGAGCAAGATCGATGGTGCACTTACGGATGGACAACGAAAGGCATAGTCTTGGCGTTGGCAGCAACAACACTTCTTCTCTTCTTCTCTCTTCTCTTTTCTATTAGCTACCAAATGAGGCCTAATGTCAATGTAATAAGGTGTTCACCCTTGTTGTCATGAACACTAGTTTTGTCAAGTCTTGTAATGATGATCCGTTCACATGTCATCCCATTAGTTTCCATTGAGTCAATAATCCCATACCTTCTTGATATTATTGTAATGAACTTGAGGTTGAGTTTTCATTTAGTCATGGGGGTATGATGGGACTTGATATCGCATGGGCCACAATATCGCATCCCTCGCAATATCGCGTACGCGATATCGCGGTGCACCGTCATATCTATAAATAAGAGGTGGCTCTCCCTTGTTTTCTCATCCTAGGTTAGACAGTAGGGAAACTTTGGCAGATTGATCACTCCACAGATAGAATATTTTCCATGTGCCTGTAGTAGGAGTCCTAAAGTGAACGGATCTATATTTGAGCAAACATTGTACTTGAACACAAGTTTGTGTACGGCAATAAAGACGAGCTTCTTGGATAAACCTTGCAGTGCATGGAATAGGCTAATTAGGATTTTATTTACTATTATTTATTACTTGTTATTTATTATCTATTATTTACTACTTTCTCTCTCAACCCTTCTCTCCTAGTTAAGTGCCTCAATACGACCACTTCAAGCATGTGCATTATGCGTGGTGATCCCAGCAACAACTAGCGTTTGGTAGCCACGGTTGGATCAGTTCAGTGTGTGTACGGTAAGTGGGAACGGATGCAGATGCCAGGTAATTTAGAATTAGTTCATTATTTAGAGTTAGTAATTAGTTTCTCAACCCTTTTACCTTGTTAGCATAGGAGACAAAAACATAAAAAGTTATAAAAATCATATACCTCGGACTTACTTAACCATACACCGTGACAACTCCAAGTATTTCTAGGAAGAAAACGAATGATTAACCCTAAGTGTTCCATGGGCGTGTAGGCACTTAGTATGCGGAGTTCGACCGGATCGCGAGTGCTACACTTGTATTCGTATGGTTGAGTGTAGGGGTATCTTGCCACTCATCAATTGCCTTAGGGAAAAGGCAATGTTTTGGGCATTTGCCTTTGTGCAAGTTGTGGATGTAAGGCATACACCCCAGATTCTAGCAAGTGTGATACGACTAGATAACATCCCTTAGGATGTTCATACTGGAAAACATCACATCCACCATTATCATTTGAGTCACTATCCGTAGCCATCGCTAGTGTAGCCATTTTACCTTTACCCGTAGATATGGTGCGTTCAACTTCCTTATGTCTCCAATACTCTTGCTCACCACTTTGCTCCTTAGACTCTTTAGCAATTTTTAAAATAGCCTGAAACCTATTATCCATGGAGTCCCATAATTGATCAACCTTAGCCATAATCTCTGAGTAAAATTTATGGAATGACAAGGTTTTCCGATTAACCACCTCATCTTTGGTGAATTCATCCTCACTATCACAAAATCTAAACTCCTTTTTTTTAAATAGAAGGGTCTTTGTTGTATTCTTTTGCACTTTCATGTTTTCTCAGCTCTCCCTCCTCCTTGGCTACTTGCTCAATTAGTTTTTGGATTTGACGGGCACTTAACTCTATTAATTGCCCTTGGGAGTAGATGCCAATGGTTTTCCTAGTTTTAGACTGAAACCCATCTATGATATGGAGAAGCTGATCAAGCTAAGAGTATCCATGGCCAGGACACCTATGCAACATAGAGTAGTATTGGCCAATAGTACCATCCAAGGGCTCATGATTTCCTTGTTTCCACCCTTGAATTTGTTTCTTTAGATTGGATACTCAAGAGTACATTTGATATTTATCATTGAATAATTCCAACATCATACTCCACCGCCTGATTGATTTTGGTTCCAAGGATCGATACCAACTTTTTGCTTCCTTCATGAGTGTCCTTGGAAATAATTTCAACTTTTGCTAGTCATTTTCAATATTTTGCAAAGCATATGCATCCTAAAAGGCCTGAAGATGATTTTGTGAATTAGTGTCATATCCTTCCTCGAACTGAGGGATGTTATTCATATCCATCCTCTCTATCCTACTATCTTTCACATGCCTTATTGGAATCCTCATAGCCTCTACAATATTTAACATGCCTAGAGTAGCAAGTAGAGGTTCATCAAGGCCATGATGATGGTGCCTACGATGTTCCCTACTAGCCCTTCTTTCTTGATGATGGGCCTCTTCGGATTGTCCACGTCTTCAGTCATGACTGTCTCGATGATCCGTTCTGTTGTTTTGGTCCCATTGGTTACCTCCATCATGGTTATTTCTTCTACGACCATGATCTAAACTAGATGAAGAAGAAGATGATGATGATGAATGGGAAGAAGAAGGGGAACTTTCTCCATGATGACACCTATCATCCTTCCTTTGATGCTTGTGACCACCATCACGATCATGATCTCCTTTATTCCCCTTTTCTTGACTTGCTTCTCTAGATCCATTTTTGTCATTGGATCTATTTTCACCATAACCTGGATGATTATGGATTGTACATTCTGGCTAAGGGCTCCTTAAACAAATTCAAAGAGAGGAGAATCACTAAAGAAGTAGTTTCCTTCATTAATTAAGCCAAGTAGAGGTGGAAAGATATTTGACCCATTGCCCTTCACAAGCTTGCGTGGGTGCTCTAGCTACCGATCCCTTAATCTTTATGCTTTAGTGGGATGATAATCCCTTGAGTCAGGATCTCGCATCTCATATTCTTCATGGAGATGTTGAAGCCCATGTTGTGGGAGCATTAGCTTGAGCATTGCTGGAATAGATTGATCGGGTGGTAACATAATGTTGCCTTCCATATTGCACCACCACATCAGTTCATCTTGGTGTAAGATGAAGGTAAAATCTAGTACATACTCATCAAGATGAGCATACACCACCTGGTATTGTTGAGGTACCTAAACTGCCTTGGGCGGAGATGGGCTTCTGTGAGAAGAAGACATTTTGTATTAATAAACAGTGTGTAGTTGAGATTTAATTTAATGATAATAAATTTTTTTTCATAGGATTTGTCTCTTAGGATTCAAACAACGAGATTACTAAGTTTCACTAGGTTTAGATAGTGCACAAAGAACTATAGTCCCTGGCAACGGTGCCAATTATGAGCAGCAAGGTACCCCTACACTCAACAATATGAATCACAAGCATTCATGTGCAATTTGATTGAATTCTATAGACTGTAATTACTAAGTGCACTAGAGCTAAATAGTGTGTGCATGTTGTTCATTTGTTGTCTTCCTAGTACCACTTGTGGAATGCAATTATATGCTTAAGTGTGACTAAGGCATAATATTTTTATTATTTTGTGTTTTTATGGAATTACTCACCTAGAACAAGAATAAAAGTAAGAGTGAATAATTGCTAAGTAAAGTATAGTCTAATCTAGCCTAACTCAAGTAACTGTTTCCACTTCCCAAACACATTCTGGACTTTGTGCAAACATTGTTGGGCTATCAAACACTAGTCGTTTTTGAGCTACCAAGTGTCACACGTATGCTCAAAGGGATCGTGCTTGTGTAATTAAATGATTTTCTTAATTGATTAAAATTAATTGCTGCATAAATAACATTAATGTAAATTGTATGAAATATCAATGTGTAAATGCATAAGAAAGAAAATCTCAAGTGTTGCAAAGAATGGATCAAAGAGTTCATCTTTATTGCCAACACAATGGTGTGCTTAGGTACATCAATGCTTGAATAAAGATTCATTCACACTTAGACCTCCTACTGTGGGCACTTGGAAAATATTCTAACTTTTAAATGGACAAATTGTAAGAGTGTCACTACTTGACCGCTAAAAACTTACTCCCAACTGTGTGCCTAGGCATTGTATTTATAGACTTGGGAGTAACCTTGTGATATTGAATGTATGATATTGCATCTTGGGTCGCGATATCGTGTACCTAATATCGCGACCACCCCAATATCAGAGTGATGAAAAACACAATTTATCACCATCCATGCTGACCATTACCATGGCCTTTTAATTTTTCTACCCTTTTTGTTTTTCACATTTTTAATTTTATAAATTTTTGATCTTCAAATTTTTCTAATTTTACATCATTTTTAGTACATTTAAAATTTCTTGATTATTTTACACTTTCTTATATATTTTACTTTATTTTGTTTTTTTTTTGTTTCTTTTGATTAAGTGTGATATTTTCTCATTTTAGGTAATAAATCTGCTTTATTGTTGTAGGACAAAATGCTGCTATTACTGTTTGCTAATGATGGTTTGTGCTTAATGTATGATTGTCAATGTCTAGTTTCTATTTTTGAATTCTAATGTCTGATGACTTTGACATAGTTTATTTTTCATGGGACAGGCAGTGAGTCCACGTCATCCACCCATATAAAGAACTCTATGGTTTCCCTTGTTCTGGGAATTTAAGGTCCCTTTTTCATTAAAAGAAACCTTTAATCAATTAGTGACCTTGGTAGTTCTAGAATTAGGAAGGATCCAAAGGTTTGTAAAGGGTGTGACTTCAAGGGGACTCAATACTCTTTGTACTCTATTTTTTTGCTTTAGTGCTTGAGTGTTTTTTGTAGACTTCTTACTGTTCCATACCACCAATGATAGGAAGAAAAATAATGTCGTTGCATGGTGTGGTTTCCATCATTTAAAAAAATGATGGGAATTCAAAGCACATCCCTTCAACATGAATAAGTCCTCACATGGTGTGGTTTTCATTTAAAAAAAACAATGGGAATTTAGAGCATACCCTTTGAACAAATAAAAAGGCTACAAGCATTGGTTATGGGACTTGAAAGACATACACCTATGCTTGAAGGTCCCCTCTAACTAAGGCCCTCTCTCTCACACTTCCTACTTCTCTCTCCTCTTTGTGGAATGGTGGTTATCTTATGGGGACACTCTTGTATCTCGAGTGGATGGATTGGTCTTCGAGTGATAATGTAAAGTCACTGAAAGTGGATGGCTTTGGTCTAGACTGAGGATGGAACTTCTTGGGTCATTTTAACCACAATTCCATAAGAGACTTCTTATGACCTCAATTTGGAACTCCATTCCACCTTCTCTATCATCCATCCAAGTTGCCATAACTCATCTTACTATCGGGTTCTATGTTATGCTCTATGTCTTAGTCTGACGTATTAGGATTCTTGAGTGGATTCTTTTGGGTTGGTCCTTAACTTATCATGATCGTTAAATCAACTATGGGACACATGGACTTCTTAGTTGAGGCTATGCAAGGGAAAAAAGGGCATGAGTCTACTATGGGGAGGACCCACTTGCATAGATTTTGACTTGATTAGTTAAGGTTCCTTACCTTTGACATCACTATAATCTTATATTTTGTATTTTTCATTGTGTAAATAGCTTAGTACTCCTTAATCTTTCATTGCATTCATTCGTTAAATCATTTTTTCTCCATTTTTTCAAATTTATAAACTTCAACACCCTCTTCTCATGATTTCATACTATTCTTGGTCTTCTAAGCTTTCATTTGATCCCAATTTCATCAAAAAATTCCTTGTATTTTGAAAGTTTGACCAAAGTCAATGATGGTCAACAACTACATCAACAAGGCCTCAACAATGTAGCTAACCACATCAATGAGGCCCTGTTGTCAAGGCCTCAACAATGTAGCTAACCACATCAATGAGGCCCTGTTGTCAAGGCCTTGTTGATGTAATATAAAAATACTATCTATACTGTCGAACACTTTGGAATTTTTTGTAATTTGCTCATAACACATGGGGAATTTTGTTAATTTTTCAAAGCCCAAAACCTTCAAGAGTCGTTAACTTTCAAATCGTTTGTCCAAATCACTCTATTTTTTGATCCTGCACTTACCGAAGGTAAGATCTTTATCATGGGGGCCACAAATGTTAAGGTTTCTGATGCAATTTTCAAAAAAAATTTCTAAC
Source organism: Gnetum montanum (assembly GCA_015680685.1). NCBI lineage: Eukaryota > Viridiplantae > Streptophyta > Gnetopsida > Gnetales > Gnetaceae > Gnetum > Gnetum montanum. The sequence goes on along the minus strand of MNCI01022058.1, from coordinate 91,265 downwards.
TCCCCCAAGGGTTAGTAACCTTAATCATACATAAACATCAACTTTTTCCAAGTTAACCCTTCCAACTACCTCCAGGATGATTTATCAATGATAAGGTGTAAATAGAAATAATAATTAAGTTAATTAAATTAGCCATAATCACAACTTAGCCAAGTGTAACTACCCTCATGAGTTAAGATATTCCAATTGCTTTAAGGTTACACAATGATTGCTAATCCATGGTTCTATTGTGATTGCAGATGGCACCCAAACAAAATTGCTTGCAAGAAGGAGAACCTTCAAAACCACAGGAGAAATGACCCAAAGCTAGAAAAGGCCAAAGGAATAAGGCTAAGAATAACAAGAGGTAACCAATGCAACTAGACCTCTTCGTGAGGAGCTCGAAGTGGAATATGTTCGATAGATTCCATAAGAAGAAGTGCCTACAAAAAAATCTTAATAAGGAGAAGTGCTAGGACTTATGCTAAGGCTTGAGGTTACTTTGACTCAAGCTTGCCTAGACATCATCAAGTCCTGAGAGATCCAAAGATCAGTTCTTTGGGCCATTTTTAGAAAAAGCTCAAGAGGATGTCAGAACACAATTTGAAACCTCTCCCATGTGGCCAATCATCATGACTAGAGGGTAATGGTAAATGGGAGAGACCTATCTCTTCTAGAGTAGCTAAAGGCTAGGGTTCATTGTAAAAATCAAGGACATTCAAGTGTCCTACTCAGCGGCAGCCATCGCATAGACATTAGGGTTACCAGACATTGGAACATAGTTGGTAGAGATATCAACAAAATGTGATCTTAAGGCAAAAAGGGAGTGGACCTAGTGATGCTACAAGGTGGACCATAAGGAGTATGGTGTGCTCACAATGGTGAAGCAGATTTATTTCAAGATTGCAGCCTATCACTTCAATCCAATGATGAGGCCAAGCAAGGTGATTGCTTTCTCTGCTCAAGCATGCACTGCTCTAAGTGGAAAATTTCTTGTTAACCTTCCATAGTTAGTTTATTTGGAGATTGAGAAGTGTTTCAAGGAGAAAAAACATGGAAGGAAGACCCTACACTTTTCATGCCTCATCAAGAAACTTTACAAGAGGGTAGGTATTGTTTGCTATTCAAATGACACTCTCAGGCATGCTTCTTTGGGCTCATGGGTAGAAATCATTAAAGACAAAACACCAACAACCATTCAAGAAGAGGAGCTGCTACCACCACCACCCACTTAAGAGATAGCACTAGAGGCCTATGTAGTCCTTGAGCACTTGCAACAAATCCAAGAGTGGCTCTTAACTGAACAAGAGCAGTAGATAGGAACAAGTGGGGTGGATCCATCTATGTATCAGTCAGTAATGAGTCACCTTAATGAGGTGGCTTGAACAGTTAGCTAGATGGAGAGGGGTGGTTCCATTTTCTTTACCCAAATAATGCAGTTACCTTCGAGGTCAGATCCCAATGCTTGGGAGGTGATGGTGTCATTAGTAGCACATCATCTATTCTCAGAAATCTCTAGGATTGCCACCACTTTTTTGATGACGTTGGAGGAAGGTGAAGAGGAAATTGTTTTGGTGATGTAGCACCAAGGGTAGGAGACAATGGCAGAAGTAGTAGCTGACTATGTAGTTAAAGAACTGAATGCACCCGTGGCATCTATACCAAATGTATTTGCACTCCAAGATGTGTAGATGTTCGTAGGCATAATTAGCACAAAATTGAATGTAGCCCAACATGAATAATTGCTAGAACGACTAGTAGGAACCAGGAAAAAGACTCTGGATATATTTGATCTTCTAGAGAACATTAATACAACCCAATTGGAGCTACTAAATGCAAGGGGTAGATGCATCATTTGGAGGGGCAACTAGAAACAACCCAAGAGCAAAATCAACACTTGGCTATGAAGGTTGCTAAACTTCGTGCCTAACTTGCAGAACAAGAAATCTTTAGCCCAGCAACAACAAGAGATGAAGCTATCAAATAGCTTTAGGAATGATTTCAAAAGGCTGAGGAGGAAGTAGTAATGACCATCTTCAAATATTTCTTGGCATAATTTGAAACACACTTAATTAAAAAGGACTTGCATCTGATGCACTAAGAAAATGAAGCATTGACCATGTAAAATCATCGCCTATGAAATGTTGATGCTCAAAGAGATCAAATGCAAGAATTCATTCATTAACAACAGGAGTAGATTGCTAGAGTCAATACTAAACTAAGGAAATTAGCTGTGAAGAATTGCAATATGTCAATGGAGGAGGTCCACACCTTGCAACAAAAGTCTGTCATTGAAATCATCACTTGGAAGAAAGAAGCTCTCAAGTTTGAGAAACTGAAAAATCAGTACAAGGACTAGGTTGGCTTGCAAAATGAAATTAATGAAAGAGAAATAGAAATGGAAAAGGCTAAATTAAATGAAGCCCTCCAACAACTCTAGTAAGGAAGAGAGACATGGCAGCCCATCCTTGATGGGATTAATGCCTACAATAAAGTGGAGATTTGCTTGAAGAAGTTGTAGATCGAAGAAATGATAAAATATATGGAGTTGACCAATATCTATTACACAAACCTAGTAATGGTGATAGCCAGACGACCATGGTCAAAATTGGAGAAGTAGGTGGGTAGCTCATATTTGCTATACGAGGCTGAGTCCAAACACCAGAAGGACACCAAGAAAAAGATTGAAACTACTAACGCTAAACTTGAAGTCCTTAAAGGATGATTCACAAATCAATGATCCATCATCAAGGACCTAGCCAAATGGATGAATTACTACCAGGAGCTAAAGAACACAGTGTGAGCATTCAACATTGAATGTAAATAGTTTGCTGCCTGGTTCATCAGTGTCAAGGAGTTGTTTCTAGCAATCTCGTGTCCTTAGGATGTGCCCATTCCAACTCTCATTGGGGAAGCTGCATGGATAGTGCATGATCCTAGGATTAAGGAGGAGAATATGAAAGCACTACTGGATGCTTTTTGCCTCCCACCTAAAGTTCCTGTAGTAGCAGGACAACCATAACCACCTCAACCATTGCCAGTGCATGAAGCTAGCGAAGGTTCCTCGGAGCCTCAAGAACCACCACCACCTGGGACCATTTGATCTTCTCCAACAAGCTTCACATCATCAAGAAACGTGTTGTCCAATTTTTGAAGAGTGTCATGGTGTTCAATTTTGTGTCCTAGAAACCACCATTTTGTAATGTGTTGATCTATACATTCGGGCACTCCATTTTTTGTTAAGTTAGTCAAGTTTGTTTTGTTGAAAGAAAAGTTAATCAGTAATCCCATACCTTTTCAATTTTGTAAAAGAACTCAAGGATGAGTTTTCATTCAATCATGGGGGTACGATGAGTCATCGTTGGTTGGCTGTGTTGATGAGGCCTCGTTGATGTAGTCAACTGCATCGATGAGGCCTCTTCCATGAGGCCCTATCAATGCATCTCAACCTACGTCGATAAGGCCTCATCGATGTGGTGTCTATCCATCGCCTATAAATACATGCCTACCAGTTGCATTTATGGGGAGTCCAGATTTTAATAGTAGCAAAGCTCTTGTAATTTTTCCATTTGAAATTTAGAATTTTTTCCCTAAGTGCCTGTAGCAGGAGTCATTGAGTGTACAGATCTTTATTTGATCATTGTTGTACTTGAACACGACAATGTGCGCGGCAATAAAGACAAGCTTTCTAATAAATCTTGTAGCAATTTGGATAGATTAGCTATTTTATTTATGCATTTAATGTTTTTAATTATTTATTAAATTCTTTCAATTAGTTATCAAATATTTTCCAATTATTACATTAATGAGAAAATTAAGCGAGATAGATTACACACATAAGTGTAACTGCTTTGAGTGTAACATGTATTTGCTTGGTAATCCTAGTAGCGTTATTGCTTGGTACATCCAATTGCATAGCATTTGGTCACCTAGTAGTGGATACATGGGTTTAGGACATGCACAGAAAGTGGGAATAGATACTTATGTTAGAATTAGTTAAATGATTAGTTAATTAAACTTCTTTTATCTACGTTTTGAGCATTGAAATATAAAATACAAAATAATAAAAATTAGACGCCTCAATTACACTTAACCATATCAATGAACATCACAAGTGTAATTGGGAGGCCAATAATTAACCTTAAGGCTAGATTCACTTCCTAAAGGGCTAGTGCACTAGAAATGATAAAGTCCATGAAATTTGACTAGATCATGTGTGAACGCTTGTGATTTGTATGGTTGGGCATAGGGGTACCTTGTCACTCATCACTATGTCTCAAATCCTTGAGGAGATATCATATATACCTCTTCCTCTAGAGTGCCATTGAGAAAAGCATTCTTGATGTCTAGCTAGTGTAATTTCCAATCCAAGTTTGCAATGAGGGGCAAAAAGATTCTGATGGAGTTAAGCTTGGAAACCAATGCAAAAGTCTCTTCATAGATAATGCTGTATGTTTAAGTGAAACCTTGCACAAAAATTCTTGCCTTATACCTTTCAACTATTCCATCAGGTCTATACTTGACTGTAAATATCCACTTACTTCCCATGGCTCTCTTCCCTTCTGGTAGCTTCATGAGTTCCCAAGTGTCATCATCATCTAGTGCCTTCATTTCTTCTAACACAGTAGCTTTTCAATTTGGATCCTGAAAGGGTTCATGAATATTTCTAGGAACTTGAATCTTGTCTACTTTAGAAAAAAATTCTTTGAAATTTCTTGACAAATTGGAATATGTGAGATAATTTGAAGTTGGATATCTTGGATTTCTAGTATGATACCTTATCCCCTTCCATTTGGTAATATGAAGATCTAAGTTACTCACCTCATGCACTTCCTCCTCATTACTTGTTTCAGCCTCCTCTTGATTGTTTGTATTAGGTGGATCTGTCACTGGTTTAGGTTCTTATTCATGCATGGGAGCTTGTGGTCTTCTTGAGTAAACCAAGGTTGGTTTTTTGTTTGCAATGTTGAGTTCTCCCCCTTGACCTAAATCACTACCATTTGTAATAGACTCAGAAAAATTAGGAATAGTGTTTTGAATGGTTAAGAAAGGCATTGAAATAGTAGGATCCCAATGGTTGTCTTCATGGATACGATTCTCTCCTTGTATCATTGGAATAAAAGCTTTGATCTTTGAAAAAGGTGGCATCATAGGAGACCATAAAATGGTCTGAGAAACGATGATAAGATTTGTAGCCTTTTTTTGGAGGAATAGCCAAGAAAAACACACTTTAGGGCTTTTGGATCAAGTTTACGCCTAGACAGTTGAGTATCATGAACAAAGAAAACACACCCAAATATTCAAAGTTGAAGAGAATTAGGAACTCGAGAGGAAGGAAAGATTGACACCAACTTGTTGAGAGGGGTTTGGTATTGGAGTACTTTGGATGGAAGATAGTTGATAAGATATGTGGAAGTGAGAATAACATCTTCCCAATATGAGTGTGATACAGTACTAGTAAACATGATTGACCTAGAGACCTCAAGTAAGTGACGATTTTTTCTCTCTACAATCCCATTTTGTGGAGGAGTATATGCACATGAGCTTTGATGATGTATCCCATACTCATTGAGATATGCATTAAAATCATGAGAAAAATTCTCCATACCATTGTCAGTTGAAAAATTTTTATAGAAGATTGAAATACATTTTTGATAAGTTTATGGAATTGTTTAAAGATATTAGTTACTTTTGATTTTTCTTGCATTACGTAAACCCAACTAACTCTAGTTTGATCATCAATGAAAGTAATGAACCACCTTTTCCTTGTTAAATTTGACATCACTATGAATTAAATGAAATAGTTTTGATGGTTTATATGTGTGAGGAGTATGAGATGTACAAGTTTGTTTTGCAAGAATGCAATGATCACAATGAAAAGATGAAGGATCCTTATTAACAAATACATGAGGATAAAAGTGCTTTAAATAAGAAAAACTTAGATTACCTAGTCTATTATGCCAAATTTTAACATTTGAATTGAAAAATGAAGAAAAAATAGTGGATGACTTCAGTTTTGAAGAGGAATTAACACCTGACAAATAATAAAGGCCATTTCACTCCTCAGCATTCCCAATCATCCTCTTCAGTGGTAGATCTTGAAATTCACAGTAAGAAGGAAAAAAAGGTTACAAAAAAATTTAAATCTTTGGTTATTTTGCTCACTGAAATTAAATTACACTTCAATTCAGGAACATGAAGAACTAAATTCAACTTTAAACTACAAACTTCCACATCTCATCTTCATGTTTCCTTACACATGGTTTAATCTACTATAGTAATACCACTATTTTTTCTTAAAAGGTTTATAATTACTAAACCTTGTACTAGAGTCTGTCATATGATCAAATGCAATTCCACCATCCAAGCACTCTATGGGATTTTGTGAGATAGGAGTCAAAAAATACCTTTGTGGGTTGTTAAAGTAGTAGAACTTGATGAGGTGGGATTGGTTTCTTTAGTGGTTGATGAGGAATTCAACAATTTTCAAAGAACCTTCATTTATTATACTATAAATGGCTGAGTCATAGCACTAGTTGTAGCTTTTGCTGCATAAAAATTCTTATTATTCCATTGTTGACTTTGTGGCTTCCAATCAGTAGGTTTCCCATGGATATCCCAGCATGTATCCTTGATATGATATGACTTCTTACAATGTTCACATCATAGCTATTTATCCTTCCTGGTTTGAATCTTTGAACTATTTCCTTCACTCCAAGTGGTAGCCAAAGCTGATCCTTGTGCCTCCATTGCTATGCTTTGTGATGAGGAAGACATCATCTTCTCTCTAGTTTCCTCATGCCATACTTCTACAAATACTTCCTTTAGTGTGGGCAAAGGCTTTGTACCAAGAATGCATCCTCTAACCTCATTGAGCTCATGATTTAATCCTTGTAAAAAATCAAAGATTCGGTCCTTCTCTAGCATTTCATTGTACAACATTCCATCTTTTGGATACTTCTAGGTGATATTATAGAATAAATGTATTTCCTGCCACAACTCTGGTTAGGTATTACAATACCTTGTGATTGTAGATGTGCCTTGCTGGGTATTGTGAATGGTAGACTAGATTTTGAAGCTCTGTGAGATTTTTTTAATATCAGAGTACATCTCTTTCACTACATCCCAAACCTCCTTCACTATTTGGTAGAATAGGTGTAGGTGTCCAATTTTGGGCTCCACTGAATTGATTAGCCATGCCATAATGGTCAAGTTCTCCACCTCCCACACATTGTAATTGTCTGAACCTAGTTTAGGCATTGTAGTTACTCCTGTTAGGTAACCCATCTTGCCTTTGCCCTTGATTACCAACAGGACTAATGCCACTCCCTTAAAGTGCTACTATTTAGTTTATGTGTGACTATTTGGATTGAAGGGTTTTCATAATGACTAGAAATGAAGGATAATTAGGGGTTTATTACAGTCAACTTAATGAAAGACTCCATTGTGGATGACATGGGGTTTGCCATTTTGCTAGTTGGCATTAATTTGTCAATGAAAGAACTACATCGGTGGATAGTCTGACTCTGATACCATGAAACTAGAGGAAGAGGAGAAAATAATTGTTTCTCTTATTCATCACAATCAGGAGTGCAACACATTTTATAATCAAAAGAGAAGAAATTGAAATCTCCTATTCTTGGAAAAATAATCACCTTTAGAAAAGGATTTCTAAAGAATAGGAAACTAAACTAATCAAGTCACAAAATACAAGCTAATCAAAAACAAAAGAGGAAAAACTACAACTATCATCCCTGACTAATATCCCTAGAATCATGGAATTCTAATTTTGATTTCCAACAAACACAATTGGTATATTTTATCTTCATATTGCTTATTATTTCATCCTCCTTTTATTTATGCTTCTATTAATAGGTTAAGATAGGCATTGATAAACTGACCATACTTCATCATTCGACTGCAAACAAATGAGCAAATGCATCTTCATCAATACCCCCTTATCCTTTTATTATTTTCTAGAATGATTGAAAGATATTGTAAATGTTATTGACCTTATTAAATATGCATGCTCATGAGGGTCTAGATACTTCTCTATTATTAGCACTTATGTTAATGTCCTTAAACATGTATTCTAAGCATAAACATTGATTGTTCTCTTTTTTCATCTCTCTTTTTTCATTACATGTATGTCTCTTTTTGAAGTGGCTAATTGGTTTCTTTATAGTTATGTTAATAGATCATTCCAAAAGGTGTCATAAAGATGCTATCCATTAGAGCACCAAGTTACCCTACACCTTCATCACATCTTACTTTACTATGATTATTTGGTTCATGTTGACTAGAGCTTCCTCCTTCTTTTCCCTTCCCTACCTCCTTTTGTAATAATATTTATAACCACATTGTTAGCTATTAAAATTTCCCTCATACAACAATTTTACATGTCCATATCCTTATCCTGCCTATGTGAATTACTAATCCTATGTCACATGATAGCAGCAAATACTTATGTCTACATGTTTAATACAAACATGATGATACTGATTTTTTTTAAATGGAATGTTAATAGAAATGTCATCTGAATATTCTATAGAATATTGGAAAGGATGGTAAAAGTATCTTTACTTGTTCCCCTTCCCCCCCACCCCCTGAAGAAAAAGGATTACCATGAAGTTCAACTAAGGCTAAGCTATGAGTGTAACAAAATGAATGCCAAGATTACTACCATGTATCATTAATTATAGAAAGGTAGTAACCAATGGCCAAATTATAACCCATTCTTATGACCTCAAAAAGAAGAAGAGGGCCCTTAACACATCATATGCAACACCATGTCATGGCTAGATACTTATGGGTTAGAGACATGCTTGTCATTCCTTTCATAATAAAAACCTTTCCTACATACCTTGGTGATAAATTTTAAATTTTAACTTGAAGGTGGTATGATCCTATTCTTACTTAGGTAATTAGTACTTCCATGGATATTTGAATCATGTGCTATCTTATATGGTGTTGAATATTGAGTAGTACAAAAGAGGCTAAAATAACAAATCAGTGTGGTAGAAATGTGAAGGCTTCAATGGATGTTGAATGTTACCATAAGAGATAAACTACATAATATAAACATTAGAGGAAGGCTTGGAGTGATTTATATTTTAGATATGTTACAAGAATGGTGGCTTACTTGGTTTGGATATGTGTAAAGAAGATTAGACAATGAGCCTATAACCAAAGGTATAAACAAGGTTTGCTACATTGTTGTTCCAAGAAAGCCATTGAAAGAAAGATCAAGGAAGAAAAAAAAATAGAAAAAAACCAAAGATGATTTGAAGTAACTGAAAATAAACAAAGATCTAGCTCTTTATAGAGGCAAATGACAAAAAATAAAAAATGTAGTAGACCCCATTTTGTTGGGATAAGGCTAGGATGATGATGATGATGATATTCTACTTCATCATATTACTATCTTTCAAAAACATTCTTAGTAAGTTTCTAAGCTTATTCTGAATTTATTAGTACACCAACATTTTCAATGCCCCATTGTTGTAGCCATGATCTTTCTTCATGGCACCACCATTTTTGAGATTTTCAAATGATCTCTCTTGAAATCTTATTGCTATTTTTATTATTCCAGAAGAATATTAACAATTGATACTTTACTTTAGTTTCCAATGTTACCAAATTAATTTTGGCCAAAAGTTCAAGTACCAGTTGATTAGACTTTGTCATGGAAAAAATATTTATTGTTGTAATGCTAGGTTAATAGATAAAAAATTTTTACAGAAATTATTATGTTGGCCAAGAGGCAAACTACTAGGTTGTTGGACTTTGTCATGAAAAATAAATAATTATCATTATAATGCTCAACCAAGAAATGAACTTTTGCACAAGCACTATTATGGGTATGTATTTTTTTGGACTTTATCACAAAAAATTATATAATTATTGTCATAATGCGAAGCTAAGAGATGAACTTTTTGATGAGAATTATTATAAGCATGTAATGGTTTGGCCAATAATGTTGAGCTAAGATAAAAAATTCTCAGCCAAATAATAAATATATATTATAAGTATAGAGTTACACTAGTTTTTAATAAAAGTATTACATATGGAACTAAGTTTTCATCTTGAATTCTTCCAACAAGAATTGTTTTGGAAGTTTTTCAATTTTCTTCCATGATTTTTGATTAAGACCCAGACTCTATGCTACACATCCATAAAGCATTGTAATTTATACAATTCTTTTAAAAAGATAATTCTAATTTATCTAAGTTTAAATATTGTAATTGCTACATCTATTCTTCATTTTATTTAAAGCCTTCTACTTGTTTACAACTCACTATGATATACATTACTTTTGCTTATAACTTTGATAACATTATACTTCCAAATATTTGTATTTCTCCACAATCTCAAGTTTTTTTTATTTAGCTAGGAACTATAATCTCTCTCATTAATCTACAAATTAGCACTATTTTTTGTCAATATTTACATTCATTTCTATATATTCACAAATTTGTTTTAGTTGTTACAACATTACTTTTAATCTTCTTTTTGAATTTGCAATTAGTGTTAATCATTTGCAAAGATTAAAAGTTGTACCTATGATTAATCCACTTTAATGAAAGGACTTGTACTACTTATTTAATCCCCATTTTTAGTCCATCAATGAAAATCCCAAATAATGTTGATGCAAGGGGAAAACCTTGTTTTAATTTAAAAATTATTTCTATATATAAATTTTGGATGGCATCGAGTAAATCAAGATCAGTTTTAAATTTGATACGTATTTGATGAGTGTTGTAGTAGTCCAACACCCAACCATATGAGATACGAGTGTTCATGTGTAGCCTGGACAAATTCCGTGGACAAGGCAATGTGAATATGCTAGTGATTAGTTAAAGTTCAAGATCGTTGTCTTCCCACATGGAGCTAGTATAATCTATGTGTATGGTTTAACTCTCAATGAGGTGTATGCTATATTGATGTTGTAGGGACATTGCTCCTAGTAAACATTGTAAAGTGTAAAAATAAGTTGAAGGAAGATGGTACAACAATCTACTCTAGCCTAGAGCAATGAGCATCCATTCCTAGCTTTCCACACATGTCTTGGGCTCATGTAATAGTTACTAGGATTACCAAGTGAGTTCACTACTAAGCAAATCATGTCAAACCACTACTGGGTTACTAAACAATCACACTTAATGCTCAAAACTAGTCATACTCATTTAGCTTTACTATGAATAAGGAAACTAAAGTACTTAGAAATGTAAATGATTAAATAGGAAAATAATAAGAATTATGCTAAGTAAAATAATAAAGTTAAGTGGATGTTGCAATCATGGAAAATAATCTTTATTTTTATTTCCATCATGAATTGCGCCCAAATACACTTCACTCAAATAAATACTTTAGACAATTGCTCAACATCACATTGCAAGCATTCACTCTATCATTGAACTACAAAAACAAACTACAAGAGTCTACCTATGAACTGAATGAAAAGTTGTTTGGACCGTGCACCTAAGTATCATATTTATAGGCTTGCACATGTCCATAATATCAAATATATGACATCATAGCTTATGCCCCGATATCGTAGCCATGTAAAAATTTGATTTATCATACCCCCATGACTAACTGAAAATTCATCCTTGAGTTAAAAAAAATGAGGATGGAGTTCCTTACAAAATTGGGAGGTAGATTTACATGACATTGACTTCTATATACATGACTCTCAAATGTCACAGTGATATTTTACACAACATTTACACAAGACATAACATGATAAATTTTTTTTAAAAATGGTGAAGCTTGATGTAGTCTAGGTAGTTCTTAGTTAAGGTGGCTCTTTCATTGGTTGCTTCCCCTTGTTGCCAAGCTTCTGGAACTTGTATCAATTCATGAGTGCTTGAAACTTTTCCTCCTTCATTCTTGGATCATGTATCGTTCATGCTTGTTATGCAATGTGTGATGGAGCAGGGACATCCCATGGGCATAGCAGTAGTAGAAACATTTGATTAGCCTTAACATACTAGGTTGCAAATTGCCTCCTCTCCTCTTCAAATGCTCTGGCCTTCTCACATAATTCATGATAATTAGATAACCTTTTGGCTAGGTTTGTTGCTACATCGTTTTTCCCTTGTTAGCTAGCCTTCACTACTTCTAGTTCAGAGTTTATCACTTGGAGTTTTTGTAAAGCATCTTCGTGATCCGCAAACTCTTTCTTGTATAAGGCATAGATGACTGCTACTTTCTATTCTAGTTCATTTCTAGGCCTACTTGCTATCAACATGTCCAAGTTAGCATAATGGAGGTTAGCTAATCCCATGCACTCTTTCAGGTCTTTGATTTGTAGGTCTTTGATTTTCACTTTTGCATGATGAACATGGGCAAAACTATTCAGGATGGGCTGCCAGTTAGGATTTTTTGTTGAAATGGAGTTAATTCTAGCTTTGGCCATCTGTATCTCTTTATCGTTGATTTGTTTGTACATACCCACTTGATCATGGAAGTGTTCCTTGAGCCTTTTGTGTTTCTTTACCTCGTTTTGCCATGCATTTATTTTAATGAATAACTTTTGATGAATGGTATGTACCTCCTCCATTAAGAGGGTTTGATGTTCTCATGCAAGGCGACTCATGTCTTGGTTGATCCTCACCAATTGTTCCCTTAATTGGTGGATGCTCTCCTCCAGGATGTTTTTTTTTTTTGCTTTTCCATAGTGGTCAACCTCATATTATCAGTAGCAAGGTGTTTATTTTCTTCTTGGACTATGGTAAGTGCCTTATCATGTGCATACATTTGTGCTTTTGCTACGGAGGCATTCCATACTACTTTCTCCTTCTTTGTTGCCATCTATTTATTCTAGTAAATTAGGTGGTTTATTTGTTAAGTTTTAAATTGCTTTATCTAGTTAGGTGCAACGAATTAAGTTGGATATCTTCACTTAGCTCTCAGGGATGTGAGCTCTTCTTGTAATCTTAGAATTTCATTCTTTGCATGCTCTACCCTTGTCTCTACCATTATCAAATTTTCTTTGGTAGCAATGAGCTTAGACTATACTATAGTGACATCACTAGGGATGTCAAAAAGTGTTGTCATGACTTGCCTAATTTATAGTAGTCTATCGAGCACATCTTCATGGTTTGCAAGAATTATCGAGGTTATGGCTAACATTTGAGCGTATTTGGCTCCAGTCAGATTTTTTGGTGGCACAATAGGTATGTTGAAAGATTCTTTAATGTGATCAGCGATCACCTCTGTTGCTCTTGTTGCATCTTGGTGCTGCATTACCATTACTGTGGTTCCCTCTCTAGTCTCTAGCATGACTTAGAATGATGCAATGTTCCTAGAGATCTGTTGTGACCATTGGACCTATCCTCCTAACTATAGTGAAATTTGTCCACTTGTTGGATCTACTAAAACTATAGGATGGATGGCACTATCAATACCTATGTAAAGGTTGGCCTCCTACCTTGTTCCCCAATTGATGGTTTCTACAATTTGTTGTAGATGACTCATCGACAGTTTATAATCTTATGGCAACGGTGGTGGAACTTGTTGTTGTTGCTATTGCTATTGCTATTGCTACTGTTGTTCCTATTTTTTCTCTTGCTCTTGCTCTTGTTCTTGTTCTGCACCCGAATCTTTTCTAGGTGGTGCTATTTTAAGAAATTCAACATATGAAGCATTTTATGCTCTTCTAGGAATGTCATTAGTGTATCCTAGGATTTTAACTCACTTGCACAACTTTTTGATAAGGTAGGAAAATGGAAGTGTTGGCTTTCTTACCTTCCTTTCTTCAAACTACCTCTGGATTTCCATAAAGCAGAGTTGTGTGAGGTTAGCATTGTATTTGCCTATGAGGATTGCACTTTCTCTAGCCACATAAGTGGTTAGTCGATTGAGTCCTTTTGTTGGGAATAGGTGATAGGTGCCAATTTTGAAGTAGATTCTTTCTTCCAAAGTTAGCTCATTATAGCCCTTATCCTCTTTGCCATATGCCCATTTCAGCCATATTTTTCTAGTTTCAGGATCTAATTAGATGGAAAAATGTGTTACCCTTGCCCCTTCATTAGGTATGTTGAGTGTTTTAGCTATTGCCTTGATTGAGAATGAAACTGAGACTCCTCCAATGTTAACTGTGGTGCCCTCTTCTTTGTTATGCTAGCACTAATAGGTTTCTTGAAGGTACCATTTACCACTATCAGATAAGATAGGGCATAGTGGTGATGCCTTAAGTTGTGTCTTTACTACTTTTGGCATAAATTCCATGAATGGGTCAAAGTTCATTTCCATAATAACTATGGTTAGAACTGATCTTTCTTGAATAGTTGGGAGGTAGTCTTGTGACAATGTGAGGTGTTTTCCTTGCACTTACGGTTCCTCTACCTCTCCTTAGGTTGACTATCCCATAGTAGGAGTTTCTTGATAGATATTGAATGATTGGGCTTCTTGCTTCTCATGTTCTAATTTTTGTACTTCAATTCGACCTCTACCTTAGCCTCTTGGTTGTTTACTTGCACCTTGTGAGGGTTATCCTTGTACAACTCTCTTTGGGACCATTTGCAATCATTAAGAAATTGGGGATCATTAGAAGGTGTTCTCTAATTTTATAACTCCCTTTCTTTCTCATATTTTTAGGTACATTAAGTTCTTAGTTATTGTGATTGCAAAGTTAGAAAAATTTAAACAAGTCTTTCCATAAGTGTTATTTTTATGACTCCTTATAGTTATCTATTTTGTTCATATTTGTGGCTTGTAATGATGGTTACAGCTCCTTAAGAGTCATTATTCAAGTATTTTGGCATTAATATGAATGATTTTTCATTAAAAATTTCAAATTTCCTTTCATCCTTACCCTTAAAAGACCTTCCGAGTGTTAGTATGTTTTAAAAAAAATGGTCCAAATTTTCCTCACTAGCACCCTCCATGACTAAGTTGAGCACTTCAAGATCAAATAGGTTCAAAAATCACATAAATTGAAGTGGTAGCGTGTGAGATATGGCTTGGGAAAGCTAGGAGGTCAAAACTAAATTCACAAAAGAAAATTTGAAAAATATCTCTTGCTTCAAATGAGAAAGAATGAAAATTTTGGCTAAGTGTTTGCCTATATATACTTTTGATGTGATTTGAGATTAGGGATCCGATATTAAGGTAGATCCAATATCAGGGATCTAATATCGGGGCCCAAAAATTTTTAGTTTTCTTGAAGTTTTGTAGATAAAGAGTAATTTTCTATGGATGTTAGGAAGGTTTAAAGTAGAATTAAAGGGTCTTGGATGATAGATGTGTATTTCATCAAAAAACAGGCACAGGTAATGTATGAATAAGGAAGCTTGAACTATGAAAGTTCATAAGATGGATGTTAAACCCCAAAATTGGTAGTTTTAAGATCTTAATTACATTTTGTTAATGATTTTAATTAGTGTTTAATTAATGTTTATTTTAGTTATTTTAATTTGTTTTAGTTTATTATAGTGATGAGTATTATTTTATTATTATTAGATTATAATTAGTTTATTATTTTTTATGTACTAAAGACTTGAACCAAAGGTGTAGGTTTTGTTGTTGGGTAGCCATGTGGTGGAAGTTGAAGAATCCAATTCCTTGATCTATACTGGTATTATGTTTTCTAGTTTCTAGTTTCTAGTTTTGTTTTTGCAACAGTAACAGGAATGCACATTGAGGATTTATGGCGGTAATGGAGCTGTAACTTGGATGTTGATGCTACAATGTGGGTGTGCCGCTCCATCAACCATGTTCTTTGACTGCACAATTGGAGCTATTTCCTACATGTTACCTTGATGGAGATTATAGTTTTTCTATGGGGGATGTTATGTGGGTGATGAGGTGTGATTCCCAGCTATTTTTATAATTGTACATTCTTGCAACTGTTACCTGCGTGTGGGTGGTGGGGGTTGTGTGTTTCTTTGTCACATGATTGGTGGACATTACAACGAATGTTACTTGCATGGGTGGTGGTGGTGGATGTTATAGTGGATGTTACCCATGGGTAGTAATTTCCATATCCATTAACAGCCAATAATGTTTTAAGATTGTGAAGTTGTTGCATTGAAGAAACAATAGAGCAAGGTCACAAATTACATGACGTCTCCTTTGTAATATTCCTTATATCTCATAAATTTACTTAAATTCAGTTTGGTTTAATTAATTGTATTCATTTTGAAGTTAATATTAGAAGTTAAGGTGAATATTGTTGATTTTACTTATGGGTGACAACCGTAAGTGTGGTGTTCTTAATTGAATCTAGATCTAATCATTAGTTTTATGTCTTGATGATGTTTTGAATTTAAACTATTCCTCCATAGGATACAACTCATGGGTCAGTCATAGACAAGGTGACCATTTCTACAATGAAAGAAACAAAGATAAAGATTAAAGGTATTCAACATCGAATTTTGCTTGGCTCGTCAATTTGGCACCATTGTTGGGAAGGCTGGTAGAGTTAATCATCATCAAGAATTCTATATGTTTTAATTTCATTTTGTAATTTCATATTCCAAGTACATTTTATTTTATTTTTTTATGTTATTTTATGTTTCTTTTATTTAAGTAATTTGAGAAATGGTTTCTTTGACTTGTTTTTCTTCCATTAAAAATCCCAAAATAAGGAAAAATGTCAGGAATTAGCTCCTCTTATCATAACTACTAAAAAAGTCACAATTAAAGCCATGATAGTATGAGTTATTAAATTAGTTTGTAAATTCTTAGGAATGGTAGCCCATGAATGTGCTAACGAAGAATGTTTTTGTTAAATGAAACCAACAAAACAACCAAAGAAACCAACACGAATTGAACCTTCTAAGAGCATTCTTAGCCTTTATAAATGTACAAAAGTCACTCAAAAATAAGACCAAGAGGAACCAATGCAATCAAGATATGATTTTTCTTCCCCTTTGACAACACAAAATCCCAAAGAAGAAAACACAACATAATTTTTCTAGATCTGTTAATCCTCTATTTGATATTCCAACTACAACCATGAGTTCAACTATGGGGGCAGGATCCCAAAAATCTAAGTACTACCCCAATATCAACTTATGTGACCACAATTGGAGGTATTACCCAACCAATGAGTACTTTGAATTTACAAATTTCACCACTAGTCTCTATTTCTATACCAAATCTTATAGTAACCTCAATAGTAGCCTCTACTTACACGATGGGATTTTCTTCACATCATACACATCCCCAATTTTCCATAGGTTTAATTTCTCTCTCCTTTAGTAGTTTGAGTTCCAATGTTCCAATTGGTTAATCATACCTAGGACAAACCCTTGGGGAGTTATTGAATCAAAGAACATCCATTATACCTCAAGGACCATTATTTTTTCCATAAGGAAGAGATGTAGAGGTTTAAAATATTCATTTATTATTTATCTTTAAAGGAACAAATGATGAGGATTTGATTACCTACATAAGATAATTTGAAAGAACATTAGCCATGTTAGCACCTTAGAGTGGGAATAAAACTAAGATGATAGTCTTTAAATCCACCTTAAAGGATAAAGTTGATTTTTGGCTACAAACCCTTAGAACACAAATTAGTTCATGGGATGAAGAATGCTTTTCTACAAAGATTTCTTTCTAATGATAGGTGATATTCATTAAAGAAGTAATTAATGAGTTTTATGCAACATGAGGATGAAGACTATGAAAGTACCTTTGATAGATTTAAAGGATTATGTTTAAAAAATCCAAACCATAGATCCCCAACCCATCAATTAATTCAAATCTTTGTAGAAGGCTTATTACCTTATTGTAAGCAAAATGTTGACTTTGCATGTGGAGAAAATATTTTAAATGTGACCTCGGAAGATGGTTGGAGAATCATAGATTTATTAGTAGATCAAAGTAAATGTTGGCCAAAACCCAATATTATGCAAGGCATGACTCAACAAACAAAAAATTAAATAAAAAAGTGGATGACTTGACATGATTAATTAACAAACAAGCTCATGGAATTCAAGGAAAAATGTGCAACATTTGTGGTAGTCCCCAACATGACCAAACAACCTACCCAGCCTTGTTCTATTGTTAAGAGGAAATGCAAGAGTCAGTAAAGGCTTTTCAACAATTTAAGAGCTAACCAACAATGAACTTTCCTCAACAACTATTTTACCAATAACATTATCCTCAAAATAACTTTAGGTCATTTAAGAATCCAACTAATGAACACTTGGATAAACTCACCCAAAGCCACTTCCTTCATAGAAGAAAGTAGATAATTCATGAATGAGACTAGAAGGAGATTTCAAGACTTAACAAAAAATGAATTACCATCCCAACTTGAACCAAATCCTACATCTCAAAGAAAGGGTAAAGAGCAATTACATTCCATCACTACAATAAGTGGAAAAATAATTGAACCTAAACCCCAAAAGAAGGTGAGAATTCAAGAGGTAGGGACATAAGAAAAAATTCATCCACAAATAATAAATGAGGAAGATCAACCAACTAGGAAAAAAGAACAACCATTACTCTCTAGGCAACTAGTTTTACCTCCTTTCCCTAAATGATTACAAGAGGATTTTACAACTAAAGCCTATCTTGAAAAATGTTTAGTGAATTGTATTTGCATATCCCTTTAGAAAAATCAGTAAAAGACACACCACTTTACACCAAATACTTAAAGGAATTATGCACTAGGAGAAGAAAGAAAAAAAATTTCTAAATAGGTTTATTTGGTTGACAATCTTTCTCAACTTATACAAAATTAAGAGATTCCAAAATACCAAGATCCTAGAGTCCCTACCATTCCAATCAAAATAAATGGCTAAGCAATTAAAAATTCCCTATTAGATTTAGGAGCTAGCATTAATATCATGCCTCTTGAAATGACTAGGTCACTTGAGATACAAGATATCAAAGGAGTAAACATGACAATATCATTAGTTGATGGTTCAAATGTAAAACCCATAGGAATAGTAGAGGACTTGATAACTGAGGTAGAAAAAGGAAAATACCCAATTGATTTTTTTGTTTTGGAAGTAAAAGATCTTGATTGTTTTTCTATTATATTAGGTAGACCTTGGTTAGCAACAGTTGATGTGGTAATGAATTGTAGATCTAGATAACTTCAACTTTCCTTTGCCAATCTTACTTTTACACTAAATATATATGATAAGGTAAAAGAATATCATTTAAATGTAGACTTGAAGGAAGCAAGAAGGCTCTACACTTTACCCACTTTAGCAATGGTATAAGATAGGGAAACCTTAATGTTGAATAATTTTGAGAAAGGACCTTTAGATCCCTCAACTAAAGAACAACAAGATCTCCTTGACCAAATTTTGAATTTGGGTTTAAGAAATATTGGAAAAATAGCTCAATCAACAAATAAAGATTCCTTGGATCTTAGAGAACTACCTAGTACACTTAAGTATGTTTTCCTAGATCATAATAAATCATTAATAACAAATTCCCAACTTACTAATGAGCAAGAAAGAAAATTATTAGAAGTTCTACATAAAAACTCTAAGGCATTTGCATGGAGCTGTAAGGACCTTCACCAAGGAATCTCACCCAACATTTGCCAACATCCTATCTATCTAGAGGACAATGTAAAACCAGTATGAATTCCCCCAAGATGAATTAATCCAACCTTAAAACAAATTGTTAAGAATGAAATTTTAAAACTTTGGAAAGAAGGAATAATTTATCCAATAGTTGATAGTGAATGGGTGATCCCCATTATTATGTTACCAAAAAAGGGTGGAAAATGGAGAGTCTATGTAGATTATAGAAGGTTAAACCAAAATACAAAGAAAGACCATTTTCCATTACCATACATAGGTTAAATTTTGGAAAAATTAGGACATGAATATTATTGCTTTTTGGATGGATTTAGTGGTTACAATCAAGTAGGCATTGCCCCCGAAGACTAACATAAAACAACCTTTACATATTCTTATGGAAATTTTGCTTATAAATGTATGCCTTATGTCCTTTGTAATGCACTAGCTACTTTCTAAAGAGCCATGATCTCAATATTTTCTGATATGTTAGAAGATTATGTTGAAGTTTTTACGGATGATTTTTAGTCTATGGGAATACTTATGAAGAAACTTTACAACATCTCGAACATGTCTTAGATAGATGTATTGATAAAAATTTAAAATTAAGTTGTGAAAAGAGTTACTTGATGGTTATGAGTGGCATAGTGTTAGGACATGTTATTTCTAAAGATGGGATAAGGATGGATGATGAGAAAATAAGAGTCATATCTACACTTCCATCTCCAACTAATTTAAAGACTCTTCGATCTTTTCTAGAACATGCTGGGTATTATAGAAGGTTTACCAAAGACTTTTCAAAAATTGCTAAACCATTATACATGCTCTTAGAAAAAGATGTTTCATTTTTTTGGGACTAATGACTATCACGAAGCATTCTTGGAATTGAAAAAATGAGTAACCATAGCCCCTATATTACATGCACCTAATTCGGATTATCCTTTTGATCTAATGTGTAATGCTAGTGACACAGTAGTACATGCAGTTTTAGGACAATACATTAATCATAAACCATGAGTGATTTATTATGTGTTCAAAAGTTTAGACAAAGCCCAAGTAAACTATGCAACTATAGAAAAAGAATTATTAGCTATTGTATATGCTTTAGATAAATTTAGACATTATTTAATAGGTTATAAAACTAGAGTATATATTGATCAATAGGATATAAAACTAGAGTATATATTGATCATTCAGCCATTAAATTCTTAGCTACCAAAAAAATAGAAAATGCAAGAATAATGAGATGGTGCTTATTACTCCAAGAATTTGACCTAGATATTTTAGATAAAAGAGGAAGGAAAATGTAGTAGCAGATAATCTTTCAAGGCTAGAAACTACTTATGAGAATCGAACACAATGAGTCTTTCATGATGAATTTTTTTATGAATAAATTTTTTCTACAAGAAAGGATCCTTGGTTTGCTAATGTTGCCAACTATCTAGCCATTATGAAAACCCCTACCACCATATCTAGGTACATCTGGAGTAGTTCATATCTTTATTGAATCTATAATATAACATAGCAAGGAAATGTGTAGTTGAGAATGAACAACAATAAATTCTACAAATGTGCCATGATGATTTAGGGGGTGGCCACTTTGATAGTAAATGTGCTACCATCAAAATCCTTTAAAGTGGATTTTATTGGCCCTAAATTTTTAAAGATGCACATATGTGCAAGAATGTGATAAATGTCAATGAATGGGAACCATAACAAAAAGACATGAAATGCCCTTAAAACAAATTTTAACAATAGAACCATTCGATGTGTGGGGTATAGACTTTTTAAGACCATTTCCACCATCTAATCGATGTCAATACATTTTGGTTTGTACTGACTATGTCACCACATGGGTAGAAGCAAAAGCCACCCCAAAAAATGATGTTAAGGTTGTTGTAGCATTCATTAGAGAAAATATTTTAACATGTTTTGGAACTCCATGGGCAATTATTAATGATTAAGGAACCCATTTTGTCAATAAAATCATGGGAAATTTCCTTAAGTCTTATGGTATCTAATATAAAATAGCTATTGCCTTTCATCCTTAAACAAATGGCCAAGTAGAGAATGCTAATAGAATTATCTTGAATATATTAACAAAAACTATATGTACTAAAGGAAAGGATTGGTCTAAAAAGTTGCAAGATGCACTTTTGACTTATCTGATTACCTAGAAACCAAGTTTAGGATATTCACCTTATCAATTGGTTTTTGGCAAGTTGTGTCTATTACTTGTTGAACTTAAATATCAATCTTTATAGTTAGCCTAACAACTTAACTTTGATGAAGACATGAACTAGGCCACTCGAATTAACCAATTTCACAAACTTGACGAAAAGTGGCTGCATGCTCTTGACAAACAAAAAATTTTAAAGAAATAAATGAAGACATTACATGATAATAATATCTTTAAAAAACACTTTTCCATAGGTGATAAAGTTCTTCTCTACAATATGAGATTACATAAATTTCCAAGGAAGTTAACAACTATGTGGAAAGGCCCTTATTTAATTATCCAACCCCATGATAATGGAATCATTCTCATATCACCTATTGGTGAATCCTCAAATACATTCTTAGTCAATATACAAAGAATTAAAGTATATCATCAACATCACATTAAGGAACCTAGAGAAGATAAAGTTGTAGAGCTAAGTAACCCAACTTATCCCATAATTGATGAACTACATAACAATAATCCATTAGAAGTCTTAGTTCTTAAAAATAACCTTCAAGAAGACTCTTATGTCATAGAATAAACTATAAATTAGTATTTATAGTCTACAACTTTTACATTGAAAAATGTAGAGGGAAATAGAAAATTCTATTGTTAGTTGAGACTATAAAGAATTTAGTAGCATCATGTCTAGGATGCAAGGGAGAAGAACAACTCCTACCTTGAGATAAGTAGGTTTAAACCAAAAATACAACTAAGGGTGAGCCTTAGATTAATAACTATCTTACACATAATAAAATTTATTGTTTTTCAACAATATTCTTTAAGTACAAGTTTCATAAGTCAAGGTGGCTAAATAGCTTAGTTTAGGGTAATGCTTATTAATGTTTAGTTTCTATTAAATACCTGATTAGATAAGTCACTAAGGTGGAAAGGGTATGTTATATTGGACTTAGTTTCTTTGGTAGCAAAAGACATCTATCAATATCAAGCTATGTGAGCAACCCTTACAAAATGAAATTAGCTCCCACAAGAGCCTCATGGTTGAAGTTGATCAGATATTAAATTTCTTATGAAAAATAAATTTAGAAAAGAAGAGAGAAAAGAAAGAAGAAAAAAGTAAGAAATAAAAATTAAAAAAATGACCTGCAAGAACCTTCAATCATGAGTTGAGCCCCGCTCCCACAAGAACTTTACAGTTGGGGTAATGCTTCAAGTTTATAATTTTAAGCATCCTACAAGAACCTCCTTTTGTAAGTATAGTGTTTAAGGGATAGGCAACAATTACCAATCAAATTAGGGTACCACTACCTTAGAACTAGGGTATAACACTAGTAGCAAAGGAGTGACTCCTTCATAGTCGATATTTTAATGAGCACCTTCACTTTTAATCATTCCTCTTACTCTGTTATTTAGTTATTTTGCTTTTGTTTTTTTTTATTTCTTAGATTATTGTTCTTTTTGCTTTTTATTCCTAGTTTTTACTGTTTTCTATTCCTCTTTTTCATTTTTGTTATGTTATCTTTCTATTTTCTCTTGCATGGTCATCTCTCTGACTAGTGGTACTTTTGTGCATGTGTTTTCTTTATGTTTCCCATCATGTCTTCTGTAGGCGTTAGTGGTTGAGATCCCTACTATGCTAGCCAATGATGGATATTAACACTCACTCACCCATTACCTTTGGTTTTCTCTTAGTCTGGATATATAAAGCCTAGGGAAACTTTTGCTTTTGACATATCCTTTGAGCATATCTCTTTTTAATAATTTATATTTGCTAATTAACCTAGGTATGTTATATACCTTAGCTTAATTAGGAAGAGGGGATAACCAATTAGTAAAGGATATGATAGTAGGGTATAACAACTTGGAAGTTGAGCCAAGATAAAGTTAGGAAATGAGCTAAATGTAAGTAATGCACCTCAGATACTTGAATCATAGGAAAGGTTTAAAACTTGAATTTATAAGACATTTTTGCACCTAACGAAGCAAACCTTGTGAGGCAAGGTTAAGTCCAATTAATCCTAGTTAGGACCTTCCTAACTGAGTTATATGTGAACTCATATCCAAGAATAAAAATTTATCATCAACAGAGGAATAGGTATAATCAGTAAATAAATATTTCGACATTTAGGCAATAGACAAATTTTTTTTTACTTGTTTTCTTGTTAAATGTCTATATGTTTCCAATATGTTAAATTTTGAATGCCTAAAACAATATCTTGGAATAATTCTATTTCTTATACATCTATTAATGTTTTATTTTATTTTATTTTCACCTTTATGGCCAAGCACTAGCTAAAGGCTAGTCGGGGATAGTGTTAAACCCCAAAATTCATAGTTTTTAAATCTTAATTACATATTGTTAATTATTTAATTAGTATTTAATTTAGTTATTTTGATGTTTTTAGTTTATTATATTTTATTATAGTGATGAGTATTAGTTTATTATTATTTTATTATTATTAATTTATTAGGTTTTATGTACTAAAGACTTGAACTAGAGGTGTAGGTTTTGTTGCGTGGCAACCATGTGGTGGCAGTTGAAGAATACAATACCTTGATTTATACTATAGTGTAATTGCCATAGCCATTATACATAGGTGGTGGCTCCTCTTGTGCCAGACTAGTCCTTATAAAGTTTTTGGCTAGATGCAACAGAAAAGGGGGGGTCTGGGGGGGAGGGGGTGGGGGCAAAGGAATAGGAAAAGGGATATGAAGAAATAGAGAGAGGATACTCTTAAGAGAACCACACCAAATTAGAATTTTTGTTTGCACACAAAATTGTAAAGGAAGAGTGTTGATGCTTTGTGGCAATTAACAACCAACAATGTTTTAAGATTGTGAAGTTGTTGCACTACAGAGACAATAGAGCAGGGTTACAAATAAGGTGATGTCTCCTTTGTAATCTTTCATATTTCTCATAAATTTATTTAAATTAAATTTGGTTTAATTAATTGTATTCATCTTTGAACTTAATGTTATAAGTTACAATGAATATTATTGATTTTACTTATGGGTGATAGCTGTAAGTGTGGTGTTCTTAATTGAATCTAGATCTAATCATTGGTTTTATGTCTTAATGATCTTTTAACTTTAAATCATTCCTCCAAGGGATATGACTCACGAGTTAGTCATAGACAAGGTGAAAATTACTACAATGAAGGAAATGAAGATAAAGATTAAAGGAATCCAACACTGAATTTTTCCTGGCTTGTCAATGGATAAGAAGAGTAATGAATTTGTGTCGTGAGAATGGATAGTTTAAATGATATGGAAAGTATTTATTGACATTTTTTGATGGTGGAAGGTCAAGATCATGTGGAATCACTTGGCAAGTATAAGATACAATAGTTATACAAGTGGATCCTTCCCAAAGTAGGTTCTAGCCCTTAATGCCCTTGTATAACTGATGAGTGGTGAGGTACCCCTACGCCCAACCATACAAATCATGGGTGTTCATGCACAACTTGGTCAAATTCCGTAGACTGTGAGCACTTGCATACACCACACGCTAGCTAGCAAGACTTGGTTAGAGTAGTCGTTGTGTTCCCAACCTCACTTGTGGTGTTCTAAAGCGATGGTTAAGTGAGATTGAGGTAAATGATTTTTATTGGTTTTATTTTTATCTTTTAAATTCTAGTTCTTTAATTGTAAGGAAATAAGATTTGTGTAATCTAGGATTATTCTACCCTATTGCTTAACTCTCCCTAGCATAAGCAACTGATCCCATCTTCCATGCACATTCTGACCATACCCTAACCACTGCTGGGTTACCAGATGTTAAGCGTTACTAGGTTACCAAGTGTCTAATTTATGTTCGAGATGGTTGTGCCTATGGTTCTCATAAAATATGAAACNGAGAGTTAAGCAATAGGGTAGAATAATCCTAGATTACACAAATCTTCNATAACAATAAAAGCTTTTGAAATTATTAAAGTGTGGAAACATTAAACTATTAAAATGCTTAAGTGATTAAATCCAAATGCTGCAAGGAATGCTCAAAAAGCTTATCTTTATTGCCAGTCACACCAATGGGCTCAGGTACATTAGCACTCGAATAAAGAGTTATACACCTTTCTCACACCTGCTATGGGCACTTGTAAAAATATTCTAACTTCTACAGGAACAAACTACAAGAGTTTTGCTATGACGACTGCATAAGATGCCATAAATGCTGCGGGTGCATGCATATTTATAGCAAAAGACAAACTCTACATTAACGCAGTCGCATCAACACATGGATGGATATGTCAATGGAGTCACATCAATGCGACCATGTCAACAAGGCTCTGTTAACGTGGCCCATTTGATGTATCAACCGAACACTTCATCATACCCCCACGATTGATTGAAAACTTGTCCTTGAGTTTATTACAACTTGGAAGGTATGAAGATATTAACTAAACATACAATGAAACATATTTACATACACTAAATCTATTAACATACTAAGTGCATGGGTGTACAAAAAAAATAAACTACAAAATTGTGGTGTTCAAAGACAAAATTGAACACCCTACCAAAAAAACGCTAAAGTTGCTAGAGAAGGTCATACCATCCCTGGTGGTAGTGGCTCTGATAGGCCTTCACCAGCTTTTGGCACATGTGGTTTTTGTGGAATTGATAATGATTGCCTTGCAACAACTGCAACTTTTGGAGGTAATCAAAAAGCCTTCAATAATGCCCTCATTTTATCTTCTTTGCTTCTAGGATCGTTCACTATCTAGGTAGCTTCACCAATGTGTGCCGGAATAGGAACATCCTAAGGACATGAAAGTGCAGGAAAAAGTTCCTTCAAATTGATGAACTAAGCAATGAATTACTTTCATTCGATGTTGAACCCTCTGATTCATGTTTGCAGCTACTAGTAGTTGTTCATTCATCAGGCCAAGTTTTCCACAACCGCATGTTGTCCTTCAAAACGAGTGCAAAGAACTTCGAGTTCTACATTGGCTTTTTCTAGCTTTTGCTTTGTCCCTTTATGCCCTTCGAGTGCAAAGAATACGAGGTGGCCACTTGCTTCTCTAGGTCTTACTATGGCCTTGCAGCTGTTAACATTGCTAGGTTTGCATAACGAAGATTGGCTAACTCCATGTACTTCGTCATCTCTTTAATCTGTAGCTCCTTGAGATGGATCTCAACTTGATTGTAGGCGTTCAACGCATCGAAGATGGGTTGCCACACCTCACCTTCTTCCTTAAGCTATTGGAGTGCTTGGTTCATTTTAGCCTTTGTGACTTGAGACTCTTTTTCATTGACCTCCTTTTGTTATCCCACTTCGTCCCTATAGTGATTTTTAACTCATTCAAACTTAAGGGCTTCATTTTTCCAAGTGGTGATTTCAATTGTTGATTTTTGTCGCAAGGCTCGAACTTCCTCCATAGACAGATTATGATTTTTAGTTGCCAATCTCCTCACATCAGTGTTTATCCTAGCTAGCTCCTCCTACTATTGATGGATAAAGTTTTTCATGTGTTGATTCTCCACATCAACCTTGCACAAGTGATGAACTTCTGTGGTCAGCTTGACATTCTCTTCGTGAACCTCTACCAAGTCCTTGTTTAGATGGTAAGCATGAGCATCTATTAAAAACTTGTCAAAGATTACCGTCTCCCACTCATCCTCAACCTTCTAAAGTTTGGTTTGAAGTTGTTGAAAAGCTTCATCCTTGGTGAGTTCATGGTTGAGAAGAGATAGATCAGTAAGTTGGGCCCTTAATTGGGCAACCTCCATAGTCAAGCATTGATGATCTGCTTGTGCCACTTCAAGTTACCCCTCCAAGATGAGGCACTTTCCACTTGCTGAAAGCAGCTCCGACTAGGTTGCAGTAATGTTATCCAAAAGATCAAAGGCATTGAAAAGTGGTTGCCTAATTCCCACCAATAGGTCCAACAACTCTTCATGTTGTGCTGTGTTGATCCTAATACATGAAGTTCCTGCGGACATATGTACATCTTCAAGTCCATGTACATTTGGTATAAGAGCCGTAGGTGCATTAAGTGTCAT
Organism: Gnetum montanum; assembly: GCA_015680685.1. Taxonomy (NCBI): domain Eukaryota; kingdom Viridiplantae; phylum Streptophyta; class Gnetopsida; order Gnetales; family Gnetaceae; genus Gnetum; species Gnetum montanum. Next base: position 63,602 of record MNCI01022058.1, on the reverse strand, counting down.
AGCACTTGTGTCATCAACCACTTTAATTGCAACTTCTTATCCCTGGTGTTGCATTACTAGGATAGTTTCCCCCTTACCATCCTCCAAGCGCACTGAAAAAGTAGCGACATTTATTGAAATTTCAGGAAATAACTGTTGGGTGGACACTGTTACTTCTTGGACACTAGGATCAGTTCTAGCAGGTACTTGTGCTTGAGTGATAGAAAACATCGACCCTGCTCTCTCTAGCAGACTCACTGATTGAGCCACTTGCTCAAGGTGGCTCATTGTCGGGCAATAGACTGAAGGGTCTTCTCCTCCACCAGTTCCTACTGATCACTCCTTTTAGCTCAAGAGCAATTGTTGGATCTCGTGTATGTGTTTTTCGATTATCAGTGAGACCGACCTTGTTGCTTGTGTAGGTGATGGAGGTGGTTGCTGCTCTTCCTTGAGTTGTGTTGTGGCTAGAGTCTTGTCCTTCATCATCTCTCACCATGAGGCAATTAGGGCATGATGAAGTGTGTCATTGACGTATCATGCTATCCCTGCCCATTTACATAATTTTTTGATTAGACATGGAAAGCGTAGAGCTCACCTTCCACATTCATTTTCAGCAAATCTCTTCTCAATCTCCAAGAACAATAACTATGGAAGTTTGATGGGGAACTTTCCATGCAGAGTGGCACATGCACAAGCAGAGAAGGCCATGATCTTGCTGGGTCTTACCGTTGGATTCAAGTGGTAATACATGATGTTTTAATAAATCCTCTCTACAATGGTTAGGGTGCCAAACTCTTTACGTTCTACCCCATAACACTACTTGATCCACTCCCCTTTTACCTTAGAATATGCTTGTTTAGGAATCTCTGCCACATCAGCTTTGATCTCTGGCAACCCTAGAGCTTGTGCAATTGCTTTAGTAGAGTAAGAGACATGAATGTCTTTAATTCTTACTTTAAACCCTAGTTGTTGATTTTTCCAGAAGAGGTAAGATTCACCTAGGTACCATTCACCAGTAGAGGTGATGATTGGTCACGTAGGAGAATTTTGCAATTGGGTTTTGACTTCCTCTAGTGCATTCTCTAGAAATGGTCTGAAGTTCAACTGCTAAAGGACCATTCATTGCAGCTCCCTTGGCTTAATAACATCAATACAAGCTTGGGTCAGGGTGACCTCAAGCCATGTTTGCCAGGGATGTCCACTTTAGGAATCTGATGAATAGATTCCATGTTAGGTTCTTCGCAGAGGGGGCCAGTTGTGTGTGAGCCCTCCGCATGCTTTGGAGGTTGTGCGCCTTGTCCTCTTCCCATTCTTGATCACTTGTCCATTCGTTAGGATGGTCCTTCTCCCCTTGGATGCCTCGGTTTGGGTGCCATCTATAGTCACAGCATAACCATGAATTAAAATGTGTGTATAAGTTGTTGAAAATGGCAATCATACACCTTCTCATTTTGACCAAGCCATGAAAATGACATGTGCATCCTATTAAGTTCCCCGGAGTATAATTAAGGGGTTAGAAAAAACAATAAGACATGAGTTGCAATTTATAGTGTTGTTTTGTTTTTTCTTGTTTGTCCCCTAACAGGTGTTAAGTCGTTGATAATTATAATAACAATTATAATAATAACTAGAGACCTCACCCCCCNCCCCCCCCCCCCCCCCCCCCCCCCACGATGAAGAGCATACCTTTGGTTGCTAAAGGGTTGAAAGAATGATTGAATTGGGACACGCAGTGGAAGCATGTTGTTCTCAGAAAGAAGTGGTGGTGCAGAAAAAATGGAAAAGCTCCCCTAGCTTTTTGTATAAATGGACAAAATTCAAAGGCACAACGTGGGTATATATAGCATTTTTGTCATGCATCAATGGGGCTGCGTAGACGAGGCTACATTAATGTAGGGGGTTGCATATACGGGGCCTAGTTGATGCAGTTGTGTTTTGATTGTTGACCTGTGTCGACTGGTGAAGAAAAATTCCAAAGGTATGAATTAGAGCACAACACAGGGGTGATTCAAGATTTCAGAGACCAGAGAATAGTATGAGTGCAAGAGGAAGGAAGATTATAAGTAGAAGGAGAGTCGAAATGAGGAGAATGTCATAGTATGGAACTTTGTGGATGAGGGACCATGCGATGGTGAGCACATAAATGATCAACCAACCATATCAAGGGAAGAGGAATTAACAATTGGAACCAAAGGATATGCAAGTGGGTCCTCCCCATAGTAGGTAGTAGCCTTAGTAGCCCTTGCATATTATTAAAACAGGAGTCTGTGGGCCCTGTAGTTAATTAATGGTGACTACGAGTTAATACCCAAAACCATAAGAACTAGCCAAAGAATTAGAAGTTCAAGCAGAAAACGTTAGACACTTAAGACATAAAATTGACAGTGAGGTGAATAAGGGGAAGCAAATGATGAAGAGAGAAGGGAGTGAGATGGAATTCCTAATGTTGGTCACATGAAATCTCTTGTGAAGTGTGTAATTAAGTGACCTAGTAGGATTCATCCTTAGTCCAGACCCAAAACCAACCATGTGTAGTGCCCTTGTAGCAACATTCGAAGACTAGTTCATCCCTTTAGAGGCACAAGAATGCTCCCACAAACAACCACCACTCCAACATGAGTGAGCGATAGGAAGTGAAAAAGGGCTAAGTTAGAGGGGACAAAGCAAGTCCCATAACAAGTACATGTAGCCCGTTAAAGGTGGTCTAAGGGGTATGCTTTGAATTCCCATGTGTTTATTTTTTTTTCTGGGAACCACACCATGCAAAGACCCATGCGTTTTTGCATGTATTTGGCTAAGGGGTGTGCTTTGAATCATCTTTTTTTTATTGAGGATCACACCATGAAAGGCCAAATTGCCAAATGACTTTTGGTTAGGAGAAGATATGGAGTGGTAAGAAGTCCATGAGGACACACGCTCACATACAAGGGAATAGAAAAGTATGAAGAATGTTGCAATTCCCTTGAAGTCACACCTTGTTCAACCCATTGGGTCCTTCTCAAGTCTGAAAACTACACAAGTCATGAATTAATTAAAGTTTTATTTAATTGAAAGGGATGGCATGTTTCCAAAATAAAGAAGACCATGGGATGGGTGGATGATGTGGACTCACTGCTTGTTACATGAAACGAGGGTTTTACATGACTGCCTAGAACAACAATCCAAAGGCGGGAGCTAAATATATTAGGTTGACCATAGCATGCAACCCATTGCAAAGAAAAACAACCGCACTAGTACATCCTGTGACAATAAGATGGCTTATTAATGAAAAGTATAATACAAACAAATTGATAAAAATAAGCATCCAAATAAATAAATAAGTAAAGAAAGAAGGAAAAAGTAAGAAAGAATGGTAGACATATGAATGATGTTGTAAAACAAAAAGGTGTAAAATAAAAACTTGCAAAAGAAACTGATGGATTAGTAGAATTGGTTAGCATGGAAGGTGTTCTCCCCCATGACTAAGTTGAGAGGAGGAGATCTAAAAAATGGAACAAGGTCAACTGCATGATGAGAAGGTAGTAGCACTAGTTTTTTGGAGTTCATGGAAGGGTTTTAATTATTGTGTATTGACTAACTGTGTTTTTGTGGGATCCTCAGGTTTGTGTATAAGCAAGGTGCTGGACAAAAAGGTTTCGGAAACGATATAAGGTCCCTCCCATAGTGTTTGAAACTTAGTACATTGTAGTACATGTGTGGGGTTCCAGTAGAGTACCTTATCTCCATGTCAAAATGTTACCTTTCGAATCCTAAGATCATGATGTTTTTTATTATAAGCCTTGTGGATTTCATTTGATGATAGGGCTACTAATTAATTCTCATCTAGCACTTTCAAGTTGATGAGTCGTTCTCATTGTGCTAGTGATAAGTCAATACCCAAGTCACTGGCAGTAGATAGTGTTCAGATTTTGACCTGAATTGGAAGTTTTGGTAGTTTCCCGTACACTAACTTGTAAGGAGAGTAGCCTATAGGAATTTTCCACGTGGAGTGGTAGGCCTAGAGGGCATCGTTAAGTTTTATGCTCCAATCCCTCCTATATCTGCTGATGGTCCTAGTTACGATCCTTGAAATCTTCCTATTTGTGAGTTTAGCTTGCTCATTGGCTTGGGGGTGATAAGGTGTTGTAAATTTATGTTCGACCCCCAAGTGTTGCATAATTTTATGAAAAGTAGTGCCCATGAAATGAGTTCCTTTGTCCGAAATGAGCGCACGTGGCACCCCAAACCTGTTCATGATTTGTTGTTGGAAAAACCATGCGGTTGTGTTTGAGGAACAGTCGGTGATGGCTGTTGCCTCTACCCACTTAGTACAATAGTCTATAGTGACGATCATGTACACATTCCCATTGGACATGGGTGTGATAGGACCCATGAAGTCGATGCCCCAAATATCGAAGGGTTCCAGTGGTTGGATCCACTGTTGGGGGCCCTCCATTTGTGCGGTCATCCCACCATCTATCTGACATCGTTCACAAGAGCGAGTGAATCATTGTGCATCTTTGAAGAGTATGGGCCAGTAATATTACGCAAGAAAGATCTTAATGACCATGCATCGTCCAACATAGTGACCCCCACAAAGGCCCTCGTGAGCATCCTGGAGGACACGCAGTGTATCCACATCAGGGATGCACCATCGAACCAAGCCATTCGCACACACCTTGTAAAGATGCCTGTTGATTTCCATGAAGTTCTTGGCCTTGTGAAGAAACTACTATTTCTTTTTATGGTTCCACTCTTTTGGTAATTCTTGTGTTGAGAGATAAGTGAGGATGTTGTTGAACCATGTTGATCCGGTGGGCCTCTGCTCATCGATTGCGTCTGCGAAGAGGAGTTCATCTAGAAATTGATCGAAGAGTGGCTCCTCCTCCTCTATGCCATCCCATCATAACTAAGATAAGTGCTCAGAAACCACATTCTCGATTCCCTTCCTGTCTATCATAGTAAGGTCAAATTCCTGAAGGATCACCAGCCACCGTATGATACGAGGACTCACTGTTGGTTTTTTCATTAGGAACCGAATGGAGCTATGGTCAGTATGTACAAACACCTTGTACTTGAGCACATAGTGTTAGAATTTGTCCAAGGCGAACACCACCCCCATTAATTCCTTTTTGATGGTGGTGTAGTTGAGCTGAGCACCCACAATGCTTCAACTTGCACAGTGGATATAATATGGACATCTCTAGTCATTCAACTGTGTAAGCATGGCTCCCAATGCATAATTAGACACATTTTTCATGATATGAAAAGCTCTAGACCAATTGGGTTCTTGTATAATTTGAGTTTCTATGAGTTTTTGTTTGAGTGTTTAGAATGTGGATTCGCATTCCCTGGTCCAGACAAACGGAACGTCTTTCTTTGTGAGTTCCACCAACTGCTTGGCGATCTTCAAGAAATTCTCGATGAAGCATCGGTAATAACCAATGTGGCCAAGGAATGATTGAACATCTTTTACAGTGCTCGGTTGACTGGTGATTCGTTTGATGACCCTGATTTTTTCAAGATCTACACTAATCCTTTCTTGTGAAATGCGATGCCCCAGAACAATGTCCTCTTGGACCATCAAGTAGTTCTTTTGCCAGTTGAGCAGTAAATTTGTTTATGTAAATCTTTTAAAAACTTTATCATGGTGGTCCAAGGCTTGTTCAAACATTTCTCCATAGGTAGAGAAGTCATCCATAAAGACTTCTACTCCATTGCCAATTTATTGCTGAAAGATGCTGAGGATAAGGCATTGGAAGGTTGCAGGTGCATTGCACAGGCCAAAGGGGATCTTATTATATGAGAAAGTCCCCTAGGGACTTGTAAATGTTATTTTTGCCTAGTCTTCAAGTGCAATTTGGATTTGGTTATAGCCACTATAACCATCCAAAAAGGTATAGTAATAATGCCCGACAATAGTATCCAACACTTGGTCCACAAATGGAAGTGGGAAGTGATCCTTGAAGGTCACCATGTTTAGTAGTCAGAAGTCTATATAGGCCCTTCATTTTCCATCCTTCTTTAGTACAATAATGAGTGGGTTGACCCATTTTCTATTTGCAATAGAATAGATGAACCCCACCTTCAACAATTGTTCAATTTTATCTTTGAACACTTGCTTTAGTTTGGGGTTCAACCATCTTTGTGGTTGTCATCATGGCTTCATGGAGAAGTTGATATAGATCTGATGTTGGCATATCCTAGGGTCAACTCCCGTCAATTCATGATATGACCATGCAAAAGCAGCCATCCACTTGTTCACCATTTTCAATAATTTCCTCTTTTTCTCAGGAGCAAGAGTGGAATTGATGATTACCAGCTTGTCATTCTACAAGAATGCATATTCCAAATTGGCTGATAAGGTTTTCAATTCCAAGGGCTCCTATCTAAAGATTTCAAGGATCTGTAGCTTTCCCCAATCATCACTGTCATCAATAGCAGAGACTTGTTGATGGATCTTTTCCAATTTATCCATGCTTTGCATATAGGCACATACAAGGCCCTCAGTTGGTTCTATGCATAAAGTACTTCTATTAGAGTTAGCGGTTAGCCACTCAGTGTCTTCTTGATTTGTGGTTGCTGCGTACAGGCATCGTTGAACTTGGGATTCTTTAGCACACTGACTGAATGTTTGAATAGATGTCCGCTTAGCAGACCAAAGTTGATGCACATAGATGCACCTTGATTCATTGTACGCGATGCATGGAACACGCTTCTTCTTGATCTTTCTAAAAGGATTTTCTTTTGAAATTTTAAGGGAAAGATCTCAGAGTCCCAATCGTGTGTCCACCATGCTGAGCTAGGCTTTCCCCATTATGATTTTTAAAATTTCCCTTGTAATTTTCAACCTGGATGACCAAGAAGTTGGTAGGATAGGACCACCCACAAACAGTGGTCACGATATCTTCTACCAATCCCAAGGGTATAGTTATGGATTGGTCTAGCAACTTGAGCCAAATGTTGCTTTTCTTCATCAGGGGTAGGCTCCAAGTCTTGTACATATCGTGTGAAATCAAATTGACACCTGACCCTGAATCCAAAAGAGATTTGCATGACTCATTTCCTGCCACCTGAAGGTATATGAGGGGGCTCCTTGGATCAGTAAATTTCTAAGGAAGATGACCTACCTTTATCCGATCCATCATAGTATGTGTGAGCATGACAGTTTGTACTATGGAGGGTGTTTAGCTTGTAGGTTGCTTGAAGGATTGAATAGTGGAGGCGATTGGAGGTTCAGAGGCACTGGCCATAGGTGAATGTGAGGGTGTGTTAGGGATATTGGATGGAAAAAAAGGATGTTTCCATGGTTTTGATTCTGGGCCACTTGACTGAGATGCTGGTTGTAGGTTGATAGTCTTTGTGGCATTGCGTTGTTGTGGTTGTGGTGGTATCTCTCCCTGCATAGGTGGAGTAGGAGGTAGCTGAGTGGGTGGTTGATGAGTATGGATGGTAGGAGAAGGTGACGAAGGATAGTATAGATGTGGGTTATCCCCCCGTGGTGATGAAGACTGTGTTCAAAAGTATTCTGGGGGGGTGGTAATGAGTTTGAAATGCTACGTGACTAGAAAAGTCCCGCGAGGAGACTGGTTGTTGAACGTAGTACCCATAAGGATCTAGTTGTCGGTAAGGGTACTGCTACTGGCATCCCCCATGATTGTGAATGTTTCCATTGCTGATAATACTCATAGGGTTGCGGTGGCACTCCACTTGGATAATATCCTTGTGGCTGGTGAAACTGCCTAGGATTGCCTTATGCATAGGGCAATCTTCAGGGCATTTTCCTTTTAGCCAACTGAGGGTTTAGTGCATACACCCCAGACTCTTGTAGATGTGACACCACCGGGCAACACCCCTTGGGATGTTCATATTGGCATATGTCACATTCATCATCCTCCTCTATATCAAAGTCTACAACCTCTTCTACCGTAGCAACTTTGCCCTTACCTTTATGGTAGGCACGTTTAGCTTCTCTTCTCCTTTGTCGATCTCACTCATTACATTGCTCTTTGGATTCCTCCATGATTTTTAGGATGCTTTGGAGCCTTTCATCCAAAGAGTCCCACATCTTATCAACCTTGGCCAAAATTTTAGAGGCAAATTTTTGTATGGGTAAGGTTTTTTGATTCATTGTTGCATCTAGTGGTGATTCTTCCTCCTCATCACAAAATCAAACTTCCTTCCTTCGGATGGAAGGGTCCCAATTATACTCTTTTACACTCTCTTTTTTCCTTAATTCCCCTTCCTCTTTAGCCACCTGCTCAATGAGACACTATAGTTGATGGGCTGTCAATTTAGATAGCCATCACTGAGCGTAAACGCCTAGGGTCTTTCTTGTTTCAAAGTGGAGCCCATCTCTAATATGGCGGAGCTGTTCTTGCTGAGAGTAGCCATGACCAGGGCACCGATGTAACAATGAGTAATATCTGCCCATGGTTGCATCCAAGGGTGCATGACCATCCTGTTTCCATCCTTGGATCTGTCATCTTAGGTTAGCCACTCTAGAGTAGGTTTGATACTTATCATTGAAAATTTTCAGCATCGTACTCCATCTCCTGATTGATTCTAGTTCCAAAGACTGGTACCAACTTTCTACTTCCTTGATGAGTGTTTGGGAGAACAACTTGAGTTCTTGCTAATCATTGTCTATGTTTTGCAGCATGCAAGCATCATGGAATGCTTGCAAGTGAATCTGTGGATCACAATTATATCCCCCTTCAAATCTGGGGATATTGTTCATGTTAAGGCACTTGATCTGACTATCTTTCAAGTGCCTACTAGGTATCTGAACTACCTTAGCTATGTTAAGCATGCTTTGAGTAGCTAGTAGTGGTTCATCCAAGTCATAGTCCTATTGTTGGCCATGACGTCTATGATGATTTCGACTACCTCTCCTTTCTTGATGGTGAGACTCGTGTGATTGGTCATGCTTTTCCTCATGTCATCCTCATCGGTCCTTATGATCCCAATGGTATTTTTGATCACCATCACCCCAATCCTTCCTACCATGGTTGTGATCAGAGTTAGAACTTGGTGAGGACAAGGTGGAATGAGAAGATGGAGAAGAGGGAGGAGAACTGCCACTGCCCTAGTGTCGATCTCCTCCTCTACTCTAATGACGGCCTCTATCTTTATGTCCATCCTTTCCCTTAACATGATCTTTCTTGCATGATCCTTCATCATCCTGGTGCTCTCGATCACTTAATTCTTTACTTTGGATGATGGATTGGATGATCTGATGCATTAGAGGAGGTTCGGCCGAATGGGAACTGTGAAAAACAGGTTCCTCATCGTCATGCGGGTCCTATAAGAACAGAGGGTTACTGAACTGTTTCCCCTTTAAGTGTTCATGGCATTTTTCCTGTTGCTAGTCCCATGCATGTTGTGCCTTAGTTGGATGATAATCTTAGTAGTCATGATCCTCCATTATGTATTCTACACTGCGGTCCTGAATGCCTAGTCTGGTAAGATTTTGAAGTAGCATTCCAGGAACCGACCAATTAAGAGGTAATATGATGTTACCCTCCATGTCCTGCCATTGTAGGTGCTCATCCTGATGTAGGAAAAAGGTGAAGTTGAGGATATACTCATCTGGATGTGCATATACCACCTGACACTTCTATGAAACTGGTGGGTTGGATGTGCATACCCCTACACCCAACCATACGAATCATGGGCATTCACGTGTGACTTGGTCAAATTCCATAGACTGTAAGCACTTGCATACACTGAACTTTAGCCAACAAGACTTGGTTAGAATAGTCATTGTCTTCCCAACCTTACTTGTGGTGTTCTAAAGTGATGGTTAAGTGAGATTGAGACAAATGATTTTTATTATTTTTCTTTTTATCTTTTAAAGTCTAGTTCTTTAATTGTAAGGAAAGAATAGTTGTGTAATCTAGGATTATTCTACCCTATTACTTAACTCTTCCTAGTATAAGCAACCGATCCCATCTTCCATGCACATCCTGAGCATACCCTAACCACTACTAGCTTACCAGATGTTAAGCGTCACTAGGTTACTAAGTGTTTAATTTATGTTTGAGATGGTCATGCCTATGGTTCTCATAAAATATGAAAGGAAAATAATTGTAAAATGATAACAATAAAAGCTTTGAAATTATTAAAGTGTGGAAACATTAAACTATTAAAATGCTTAAGTGATTAAATCCAAATGGTGCAAGGAATGCTCAAAAAGCTCATCCTTATTGCTGGTCATGCCAATGGGCTCACGTACATTAGCACTCGAGTAAAGAGTTGTACACCTTTCTCACACCTACTGTGGGCACTTGTAAAAATATTCTAACTCTTACAGGAACAAAATGCAAGAGTTTCACTATGACTATTGCAAAAGATGCCATAAATGTTGCGAGTGTGCGCATATTTATAGCAAAAGATAGACTCTACGTTAACGAGGTCGCATCGATGCATGGATGGATACGTCGACGGGGTCACATCAACGCGGCCACATTAACGAGCCTCCGTTAATGTGGCCCAGTTGACGTATCAACCAAACACTTCATCAATAACCATGCCTAAAAATGCCCTTAGGTACTTAAGGAGTTGAATGTAACACATAACTGTTTAGCAAAACACACATGTTAGTACCACCAAATTTAGAAAATAACTCTATGTTACACAGAACCACAAGTTATGACTATTGTTACAATGAGATGAGATGGACTTAGAAGGGATTGTAGAGATTGGGACGTGAGGTATCTTACCATAGGCATAATGAATTCTTGTGTTTTATTATTGGTTAAAGTACTCACTAGCCTTTCTGTCCAAGATTCAAACTAAGTCTAGACCACATTCTAGTGACATCACATTGTTTCATCTCATGGAATTATAGCAACAAGACTATCAATGTTGCAAGGAGAATTGTCACTTGGCATATTGTCCAAGGGAGGAGTTTATTCATGGCACTTTGTTTATTTTTTAGATTTCTAAGAAGCTGCCTACCTTCAAGCATGGGTAACATGTCTTTCCAGTGGGATCCCCAAAAAATTATTTTGTGCTCTTCTATTTTTATTTGTGTCAACCTTTCAGGGCAACACTTATTTTACTATTACTTCCATTTTTCATTAGATCTACAAGGATATAATACAATCTTAGTAACACGATAGAACTTACAATAGTATTTCAAAAGAATTCACAAATCCCCTTGATGTCACATACTTTTCATTCCCACTTGGTTCTTCACTTTTCAGTCCAAGCATAATGATCACAAATTTATTCTTAGTTGTATGATGAAGAGGAATGTCATTATGGCCATGGTAAGAACCTCTTATTAATGGAATGGATGGATGGATGATGTGGGTTCACTGTTCAAATAATTAGTTCCTTATGACTTGATAACATAGAGAAATATTCACCTTATTGGACTAAATCTTGTCTTTATTTGTAATGTGTCTTACTGGTAAGAAAAATTATTTACAAAGGGTTTAAGAAATAAAGTATGAAAGAAATGAAAAAGATAGTAAGAATTGTGAAAAGAGTAAACAATGAAAAATGTTGAAAAATGAAATATGTCAAAGAATTGAAAAATATTAAAGAATATAAAAAATTTAAGGAATGAAAAATGTGAAAGAATAAGAAGATGTCAAAGAACGTGAAAGATATAAAAGAATAGGAAAAATTATATCAAGAAATAAGAATAGTAAAAATAATTGTAAAACAAAAAATGGAAAAGCACTTATTAATTCTAGAATCAAGGTAATGTGTCTCCCCCATAACTAAGCTCATGCGTAAGTGTTTGGAAAATGCTCCCTAGGTCTCCTGGATCATATACTTTAGGTGATTCACTAACCATCTTTATTGATTTAACTCTTCTATTATTGTCCCATGTGATCTTGATGGTAGTTGAGTTTTGATTGTCTAAGTCCTTGTTCTCTTTTTCTTTTGATGTATGATTATGAGTTATTAATTTCATTTTTGGGTCCTTAGTTGGAGTCATTTTCTAAGAATGGGAATTAATAAATGAGTTTGATTGTTCCATGCATATATTGGATAATTGAAGGTTCTTAGGTATTGGCCACATGGTGTCTTTTGATTTGGTGGCCCTTGCTCTTTCTTTTGCACACACATTTTCTTCACTATTGTTGTGTTGATGTTTTGAATGATTAGTCCACAACTACATCCTTTTCTTTCAATAGTAATGGGACTCATTGTGTATGTATGGATCTTTTTTTATCCTTCTTAGAGATCTCAATGGATAGATCTCTCATACTTATCTTAGCATTGGTTGTGTTAAGCCATGCTCTCTCCATGATAATTAGAAATTCCTTATCGGCATCTATCACATCGATTACTAGAATGTCTATTAGATAAGACTAGCCATTGACAATGGTCACTACATCATCTATCTATCCCAAAGGAATGACAATAAACTAATTTGCAAGGGCCAACCTGATGTTGCACTCTTTCAATGATGGTAGGTTCTATGCTTGATATGTTTCATAAGAGATCAAATTTACCTCGGAACCTGAGTCTAATAGAACTTTGCATGGTAGATTTCTAGCTACTTGTAGATAAATCAAAGAAATTCCCAAATCAATCCTTTTATTAGGGAGTGATCCTACCTTTCTCCAATTTGTGACTATCTCCATAAGCATGAGAATTTACATGTTTATGTTTAGTAAAGTTGGAAGCTTGTTTTTTTGAGGATCTTCCTTGGAAGAAGCTTATTTTGATGAAGTTCTAATTCTACTCATTTTTTTTGGACTTTTCCTAAAGAAAAAATGTTTCTTTGATTGGCCCTTAGTGTTGCTAGTATGATCCTGTGTTTGTATGTTTGCTGCTTGGGTAGCTCTCCTCTACTATAGTTGTGATGGAAATTCACCTTGCATAGCAGGTGGTGGAATTAATGTTAAAGGAGTTAGATGTTGATTTGAAAAATTAGCTATTTGCAGATGCATGCATGAGTCTGAGTTGGTCCTTGATGGCATTGGTCTATGGTACTCTAACAGATAATACTATGACATTTGAATGGCTGAATTACTAGGTGATATTGGACATTGAATGAAATATCCATACAGATCTTGTTATCTACATGGATATTGTTGGTGAGGTGGTGGCATAGCCCATGATTGAGGCTACTACCACTGCTGATAATAGTGCTCTTGTGGCTTTGGTAAAGCTCCACTAAGATAATGCATTAATTGGAGGTTTTGTCAGTAGTTACCTTGAGGATAAGGTAACTATTTAGGCATCTATCTTTTAACAAATTTGGGATTAAGTACATATGCCCCTATCTATTGTAGATGTGCCATGACTGGGCAACATCCCTTGGGATTTTCATACTAACACACAGTGCAACCTTCCTCATCTGTGGAGCTAGTGTTTGAGCACTGAACCACTAAAGCAACTTTGCATTTTCATCCAAACTCTTTCTTCTTCCTCTTGTCTTTGCCTTTTCTAAAGGCTTGCTTGATTCTTTCATCTAGAATCTTGCCTTTGTCTCTACTTTGGTTACAATGTCATTTATAGATTTTTGGATTTGTAGAGTCTTTTTCTAGATAGCTTGATCCAAGTTTTCCTCCTCTTATGTATCAAAGACTCTTGCATCTCTCTTTTGAATTGATGGATCTTTGTTATAATCTTTAGCCAATTTCCTCTTTCTTAGCTCACCTTGCTTCTTTGCCACTTAATCAATTAGGTTTTGGATGTGATGGATGGTCATTTTTGATAACCTGCCTTGGGCATAAACCCTAAGAGTCTCTCTGGTTTTGCTCTACAACCCATCTACAATATGCTTAAGCTATTCCCTTGTGAAAATCTATGGCCTAGGCATTTATGCAATAGTGAATAGTATTTGCCCATTACTTCATCAAGGGTCTCATGAGTCTCTTGCTTCCATCACTGGATTTATTTTCTTAAGTTGAACACTTGTGAATAGGCTTGATATTTATCATTGAAGAGTTCAAGCATGGTACTCCAACGTTTGATTGATTCAGGTTCCAATGACTTTTACCAGCTTTCTACCTTCTTCACAAGTGTTCTAGGAAAGAACTTTAGCTTTTGCCAGTCACTTTCAATATTTTGTAGGATGTAAGCATCACAGAAAGCTTGAAGGTAATTTTTTGAATTAGCATTATATCCATCTTCAAATCTTGACATGTTTTTCATGTCTAGCTATTTGATTTGACTATCCCTCACATATCTAGTTGGGATGTGAACTACTTCTTGGATGTTGATCATATTGTGGGTTGCCATCAGGGGTTCATTATCTCGATTGGGTTCATGTGCTCTATTGCAATGGTTCCCCCTTCTATGCTCATGCCTTTCTAGATCCTCTCGTCAATCCCCATGTCTTCTTTATTTGTATTCTTCATCTTTTGAATCATAATGTCTTGAATGTCTGTCATAACGATAATGAGTCCTCCTTTCTTTCTATCATAATCTCTATCCCTTGGTTGCCTCCTATTAGAGTCCCTTGATGATTGTGAGGATGAGGATGAGTTAGTAGGATAATGGTTCTAGCTTTTTCTCATTTCATGACTCCTGCATTCATCTTTGTGGGATCCTGCAGATACTCTTGGCCTTGAGTTTTGCTTATATCTTGAGTTGATTGCCTCCCTCTTAGGTGTCTCTACTAGGATAGATTGCATTTGAACCTTCATAGGTTCTTTTAGTATAATGATAGGTGTTTTTGAAGGCTCCTCATGATTCTGGTGGAGTTTTTCTACGATGAATGTATCAACATCAAGTTCCTCCAAGACAACAGAAGTGTTGGCCTACTTCCGTTTGTTATGTACATGTTTAATTTCCATGGTAGCATCTCTCCTTGTTACATCCCATCTACAGATAGTAGGTATGGTCATACGCTTACAAGTTATACATTACATATGGAGTCCTAGTGGGTTTTTGGATACAAGTTCATGTATTTTATATGTTATGAGGCTTCATTTTATGTTATGCTTATGTTGTCTTTACATGCTTAACTAATGTGATTATGTACACTAGCCCTGTGTGATGTGTTAGAAAGGTGATGTTTCTAGTAGGGGTGTTAGATTGGGGTACAAGAGCACATATTTGGTATTTTTTTATGCTTTATGTGTGATTTTGGTATTTTGGCATTAGTACTATAGCACTATGCTGCATGATGTTTGAGTGTGGTTTTGGCATGTGAATGTGTAGAGCGTATGATAAGAATCTCGTATGTTCAAAAAGATTTTGATTTGGAGTCCCAATGTGTTTATTACATAGGTTTAAAGTTGATGATATTAATTGTGGAGAACAAAAAAATTATTCACTTATGAAAATCATTCATTCATAAAAAAAAAAATAATGCAAATGAAAAAAAAGAGAGAAAAAGTAACTCACGTGATGTGAGGAAAAGCACATTGTTATGCTTTATGCTTTATGCATAGTTTTATTTGATATGTTTTTTAAATTTTTTTTCATGCCATCACCTCATCACTACTTGGGAGAAATGGGGTTTTGGGTTCTATTTTCTTTTTGTTCGCAAAAACAAAAATGCACAGGAGTCGATTTTCTTCTATTTTTCTTTCTACTCTCTTCTTTTTTTCTAGAGTTTGAGCTTTGTGGACGATTTTTGCTTATTTTGAACTTGGATTTGGGATTGCTACAGTCATGTTTACGTGGGTGCAGAACTTGTTGGGAGTGAAATATAGTCTTGCTAGATTTTTGAGGATTTTCTCCTTATTTCAACCTTTTTTCCCCAAAAATTTTAATTGGTGGGTTACCTTTACCTTTTCCCTATATTTTTGTGTTAGATTAGTGTATATGATTATGTGATGGGGGCATGTGGGGTGGATAGCTTAAAGTCTGAGCTTAGGCATGTTATTTTGCATATTTCCCAAAGTTGTATGATTTTGATTGCGAATAATTTATTAATATATATGGGATGTATGGTATGATGTAAACTTGTAGAATATGATATGTGATGTTGATGAGACTCATATGCTTGGCATTTGCTATTTGTGGGGCCTATTGGAGCACGAGCATTTTTGGGCTTTCCAATCCTTTTTGGTGATAATTAAATATTATTTTATTAATCAAACTTTGAACATGCATAACTTTGCTTCCAAGAGTCTAATTTAGGTAACATTAGTGTTGTTGGGATCATTTGGGAAATACTTTATAATCATGGAATTATTTTTCTCTTTGGGCATATCTCATTTTGAAGGTTATTATAGTGGTCATTTCTATGGAAGTACGTGTCTTTTGAGGAATATGATATTGTTTTGTCATATTAAGGTCTTCATGTTGTTTTGTTGCATTGTGGTATTGTTTTCATGGAATGACTATAACTATTAGGGGTGGATATGTGTAATTATGTTGTTTAGGTGTGTTGTGCATATGAACTATGTTGGCTTAAGCTAGCCGAATTATGTATATGTTTTTGCGATGATGCTTGTGATGGTTGTTGGCGAGTGGTGTTATCATGAGGGTGTGGACTGGTTGGTGATGAGGCACCTTGGAGGTAGTATGGATTAACCCCTACTATGATGCATTGGTGAGGCTCCTATGTTAGGCCTCATCCTAAGAGTGGGAGAGCATAGGTGTGTTCGTCCCTATGGCTGGTCCATGGCATAGGTGTGTTCATCCCTATTGCCAGTCCTCCAAAAGGCTAGTGGTTTTGGGTCACATGTTGATGGACCTTAGCACTAGTTGGATAAATAAAAGACTAATAAAAGACCTATAGGCAATGGCTATTATGAGTACTCATGGAAATGTTTCACATGCTACACTAAGTGTAGATATGCTAGTAACTACATGGTTTTTGTATGTGATAGTATTGGTTTGTGAATCATATCATTGAGAATAGGTGTTCTATTTGGATTATGATTGTGTGGATCATGGACTATTATGGTATATCATGGGTATGTTAACATGGGCATGATAGATGATGTCAAACTGTGGCTTTGTTTGTGATTGTATGATAGTATGTTAGCTTTATGGGTGATATGGTGTGCGTTTTTTTGAGCATACATAAGACAAACAGTGATTACAAGTTGCCTTGTACCCCACTCCTCTCCTCTAGTGCAACACTAGTTGACCATCTAGTAGGGAAAGTGTAAAGGCTTCTCACTTAGTTGTGTACTGACTTTATTTAATTATAGAGCCTAGACGAGCACAGAGAGGAAGGGTAGAGGAGGGGAAAATATTTAGTGCTTGGTTAATTTTCATGTACAGTAGTGTGGACTAGATATCCTTGTATGAAACTCTCTATAATCTTCTATATACAAGGATGAGGTTTATGTGTTTTTGTATTTTTGTAGAGCACTGTATAGTTTGCTCTATGTAGAGACATGCATTTTTATAACATGATATGTATGTTTAATTTTTGGTGTGGTAGGAAATTCCTATACTATTTGACCTTTCGGGATATCATGTATTCTACACATTATTGGTTTTAGTTATCATGCTTCCATTCTATGATTACTTGATCCTAGGCATCACCCTACCCTCACTAGGATAGGGTGTTACATTGTGGTATTAGAGCTAGTTTACTTTGATGTTGTATGATGGTGGGGGTACTCACCCATTTGTGTAATTTTAGGTTACAGAGATGTATAGTAGACATGATCATGATGCTGGTGGGGCTCATAGACCAGAAGGGCCTAATGATGGATAGGAGCAACCTCCCTAAACATCTAGTAGTGGTCCTACAAATAGGAAACTAGAGCTTATACAACAATTGTTACAGATCCTGTAGTAGCATGTTGCAACTAGTGATGCTCCTATTCCCATGATTAGGCAAGTGGGAAGTGGTAGTAGTAGTGGAGGCTTAGGAGAATCAAACAAGAAGCCTATCAATAAGAAACTAGTGGATTAGTTTTAAAAATTGGGACCTCTGAGGATCCCACTGTGACTACAAAATGGTTGGAGGAATTGCAAAAGGCTTTTGATTTGATGGACTGGTCATTGGTTCAACATACTTACTTGATAGTTTATCAATTGATTGGTACTGCTTAGCATTAGTGGACAACTGAAGAGTAGGCCAAGGAATGGACTAGTCAAGAGGTGGCATGGGATGATTTTCTATCATCTTTTAGAGGTTGTTATGTTTGTATTAGAGTAGTTGGTCTGTGGTAGAGTATGATGCTCATTTCCTTGAGCTAAGTAGTTATGTATCCTAGATGTAGATAGATGCTTAGGCATGGACGAACAAGTTTGTTTGAGGTTTGAGACCATA
Source organism: Gnetum montanum (assembly GCA_015680685.1). NCBI lineage: Eukaryota > Viridiplantae > Streptophyta > Gnetopsida > Gnetales > Gnetaceae > Gnetum > Gnetum montanum. Next base: position 45,481 of record MNCI01022058.1, on the reverse strand, counting down.
TTTGAAGGATCACCTATTATCTCTCAGAATGACTTCCTATGATGAAGCTAGAGCAGTTGCCATGGATCTAGAGAGGAGTCAGTGGAAGGATACAACACATAGAGAGAGGTGACAAGGGTAGAAGAGAGGACCAACATCTAGAGAGAGGCCAGGTCCATCTTAGTAAGCTCATGGCCATGGAGGAGAGCATCCAACACCTGATTGTGGTCTTACTGTTGGAGTTATTCATGGAGTTATTATTTGTTATAGAGGTGGGAAGCTGGGCAGCTATAGAGGGATTGCCAGAATTGTTTTTCATGTGGGTAGCTAGGGCATTAGGCTCGAGAGTGCCCAAAGTAGGTAGGTAGTAGTGGGAGAGGTAGAGGACAAGGATAGTGACCTCTAGTTTAGGGTGAACAGGGAGCACCAGTTACTTAGCTCAGAGGCCGGGACCAGAGGACTCAAGGATGAGTGTATGACTTAACAGACTAGCCTTTGGATGTGCAGCCAAACGCAATGATGGAGATGGGAGGTATGATTTTGGGCTTTGCTATGTTAATGTTATTTAATCTCAGTGCTAGCCATTCTTTCATAGATCCTATGGTTGCACACCATATATCTCTTGTATGTCATTCTCTTTCTCCTAGGTTAATAGTATCTTCTACCTGGGGTCATGAAACTTGAGTTGATCAGGTGTGTAGGAATGTGTTAGTAGAATTGGAAGGTGTGTAATGGGTTACTGATTTGCATGTTATGGCTCTTGAGATGTATGATGTAATTTGGGGGATGGATTGGTTGTCGTAGTTCAATGCTAGTTTGGACTATTGACAAAAGCTCCTATGATTACAATCAGTCGATGGTGATCTAATTGAGGTACAAAATTGTCCAAGGACTATGCCCTTGGATTTAGTTTCCTCTTGGATGTACTGTAGGATGCTTTAAAAAAGGCATGAATGCTTTGTGGCTACAATCTATAAAATAGATATGGTGGAGATAGATCAAGTTCCTGTGGTCCATGAATTTCCTGATGTATTCCAGTCCAAATTATCAGGTTTGGCACCTAGGTAAGAGATTAAGTTCAAGATAAAACTTAAACTTGGTACAGAGCCTATTTCAAAGGCTCCACACAGGATGTCTTCCATAGAGCTAGCAGAGCTAAATATTAAGCAACATGAATTTTTGGATAAGGGCCTTATTTGCCCTAGTGTTTCATTGTGGGGTGCACTTATGCTATTTGTTAAAAAGAAGGATGGAGGTTTGCAGTTATGCATAGATTACAGGTAGTTAAACCAAGTGACTATGAAAAATAGATATCCTCTTCCATGCATTGATGACTTGTTGGACCAACTTTGGGGAGCTAATGTATTCTCAAAGATTGATCTTAAGTTTGGGTATCATCAAGTGCGGGTTCGTGAGTAGGATGTGTTAAAGACAACATCTAGAATACTATATGGCCATTATGAGTTTTGGTACTATCCTTTGGGTTGACAAATGCACCAAAATTTTTCATTCACCTCGTGAATAGTGTGATGTGTCCATTCCTAAATCAATTTGTGATTATGTTCATTGATGATATCTTAGTATTTTCTCCTAATGAGAAATTATATGCAGAGCACTTGTAGACCATTTTATAGACTTTGAGGGAGTACCAACTATATACTCAATCGTCCAAGTGTTCATTTTGGCAATCAAAGATTCAGTTCTTAGGACATGTGGTGTTAGGAGCTAGTATCTTTGTGGATCCTACAAAGATTGCAGTTGTTCGTGATTAGCCTAGGCCACAATCAGTTGGGAAGATATGAAGCTTCTTGGGATTAGTAGGATATTACCAAAGGTTTGTGGAACATTTTTCTCACATAACATCTCCTTTGACCTGATTGTTGAGAAAAGAGGCTAACTTTACTTGGGGCCCAGCTTGTCAAGCTGCATTTGAGGAGTTGGAGCATAGATTGATGATTGCTCCTATGCTAATATCTCCTACACCAAGACATCCATATGATGTTAGTACTGATGCTTTAGGAGATGGATTTTGTTGTGTGTTGATGTAGGATGGACATGTTGTGGCTTATGCATCCCATTAATTGAGGTCACATGAAACTAGATATCCCATGCATGATCTAGAAATGGGTGCTATGATCTTTGCATTGAAGATTTGGCAGCATTATCTATATGGGGAGCAAGTTACTATTTGGAATAACCATAAGAGCCTCCAATATCTTATGAGTTAGCCATAGTTAAACCTGTGACAACGTAGATGGATGGAGCTGCTTACTTATTTTGATTTCACTATTAAATATAGGCCTAGCAAGACTAAAAAAGTAGCAGATGCATTGAGTAGGATGGTGAGTAAGCTTAATAACTTAACAATCCAATCATATTTGGAAGAGTAGATACAAGAGCAACAACGACATGACCCTTGGTGTCAGGCATTGAGGCAATAGATTACCTCTAATGGGTTACTCTCTATGGATAGTCATGGAGTTGTACAGAGGGATGGTTGAGTATGTGTTCTAAAAGCTCTATGACTTTAGTTGATGGACAAGGCCCACTTGAGCAGATACCAAAATGCATCCAGGTAGTCAGAACATGTACAAGAATTTACGATGAATGTATTGGTGACCTGGTATGAAGAGGAATGTAGGAGAGTATGTATCTTGCTGTTTAATTTTCGAGCAGGTGAAGATCGAGGATCAAAGACCTAGGGGATATTTGTATTCCCATGACATTTCTTAGTGGAAATAGGATGCCATTGGTATGAATTTCATTGTTGGTCTTTCATGAGTTCATAGTGGTCATGAGGCTATATTAGTAATTATTGATTTGTTAACAAAGTTTGCCCATTTTCTTACCACACGATCATCAGTAAGTCTAGTAGAAACTACACATCTCTTTCTTGTAGAGATAGTGTAGTTACATGGTGTGCTATGATGGATTATTAGTGATAGGGATGCTCAATTCATGTCACATTTTTGACAAGCATTTCAAAAGGAGATGGGTACAAAGCTAAATATAAGTTTGGGATATTATCCACAAACTGATGGTCAAACTAAACAAGTGAATTAAATTCTAGAAGACATGTTGAGAGCCTATGCTTTGCACTATAGAGAAGGTTGGGATCGGATGCTACCATTAGCTGAATTTGCATATAACAATAGTTATCAAGAGAGCTTGCAAGCAGTACCATATGAGATTTTATATGGTAGGCCATATAGAATACCTTTATGTTGGGATACTATAGAAGATCGTTAGCAGGTGAGCACAGATTTGGTGAGGCAGACTATAGAGTAGATTTGGGAGATCTGAGATAGATTGAGAGATGCACAGGATAGGCAGGTAGCATATTCCAATCGACGTCAAAGGCCACTGGAGTTTGTAGTTGGAGATCATGTATTTCTTCGTGTTTCTCCTTTAAAAGGCCTTACCTGATTTGGCTGAAAAGAGAAATTGGCTCCTAGATATATTGGTCCATTTCAAGTGTTACAATGGATTAGGAAAGTGGCCTATCGAATAGCATTACCTCCTCATTTGGCACATGTCCATGATGTATTTTATGTCTCTATGCTATGAATGCAACTGCAGTCTGATGTTAGTTATGTTGAGTAACTAGTAAAGATTGTTGATCATATGGTGTGACATATACATAGTAAAGTTGTTCCTATGGTCAAAATTTTATGGAGTAGACATAGAGTTTTAGAGGCTACTTAGGAGGTGGAGACTGTGATGCATGTAGCTCATCTTGAGATCTTTTAGGAGGAAGATTCTCAAGGAGGGAGAGTGTTACATCCCATATAGAGACAATAAGTATGGTCATCCACCTACGAGTTATACATTACATGTGGAGTCCTGGTAGGTTTTTAGGGACGAGTTAATGTATTTTATATGTTATGAGGCTTTGTTTTATGTTATGATTATGTTGTCTTTACATGCTTAAGTAATGTGATTATGTACACTAGCCTTGCGTGATGTGTTAGATAGGTGATGTTGTTGGTTGGGGTGTTAGATTGGGGTACAAGAGCACATATTAGGTGTGTTTTTATGCTTTATGTGCGATTTTGGTATTTTGGAATTGGTACTATAACACTATGTTGCATGATGTTCAGGTGTGGTTTTAACATGTGAATGTGTAGAGCATATGAGAAGGATCTCATAGGTTCAAATGGATTTTGATTTGGAGTCCCAGTGTGTTTATTACGTAGGTTTAAAGTTAACGATATTAATTGTGGAGGAGAAAAAATATTTACTTATGAAAATCGTTCGTTCATAAAAAATAAAAATTATAAATAATGCAAATGAAAAAAGAGAAAAAGTAACTCACGTGACATAGGAAAAGTGCATCATTATGCTTTATGCTTTATGCATAGTTTTATTTGATATGTTTTTTTTAATGTTTTTTCGTGCCATCGCCTCATCATTTCTTGGGAGAAATTGGGTTTTGGGTTTTGGGTTTTGTTTTTTGTTTTTCTATTTGCAGAAACAGAAACACATAGGAGTCTATTTTCTTCAATTTTTCTTTCTACTTTCTTCTTTTTTTCTAGATTTTAAGCCTTGTGGACAATTTTTGCTTATTTTGAACTTGGATTTGGGATTGCTATGGTCATATCTACGTGGGTGTAGAAATTGTTGGGAGAGAAACAAAGTACTACCAGATTTTTGAGGATTTTCTTCTTGTTTTAGCCTTTCTACCCTAACAGTTTTAATTCATGCGTTGTTTTTACCTTTTCCCTATATTTTTATGTTGGATTAGTGTATATGATTATGCAATGAAGGCATGTGGGGTGGATAGCTCAAAGTTTGAGCTTAGGCATGTTATTTTCCATATTTCCCAAAATTGTACGATTTTGGTTACAAATTGTTTATTAATATATATGGGATGTATGGTATGATGTGGATTGGTAGAATATGATATGTGGTGTTGATGAGACTCGTATGCTTGGAATTTGCTATTTGTGGGGCCTATTGGGGCACAAGCACTTTTGGGCTTTCTAATCCTTTCTAGTGATAATTAAATATTATTTTATTAATCAAACTTTGAGCACCCATAACTTTGCTTCTAGGAGTCTGACTTAGGTAAAATTAGTGTTGTTGGGATCATTTTGGAAAGTACTTTATAATCATGGAAATAGTTTTCTCTTTGGCCATATCTCATTTTGAAGGTTATTTTAGTGGTCATTTATATGCAAATATGTGTCTTTTGAGGAATATTGATGAACCACGATATCGAGGCTGCGATATTGCATCCGCGATATCGAAGCTAAGGTCCGCAATATCGGAGCCTACCAAGCAATATCAAACATTCAATGTCGGAGCTTGTCTCATCACCTATAAATAAGAGGTAGGAACACTTGGTTTGGCAATAGGTTAATTTAGTCTCTTAGTCCCTTACCCAAACTCTTACACTTTTTCCTTCTCAGAGTTAGAATTATTTTTGAGTGCCCGTAAGAGGAGTCATAAAGTGAACAGATTTTTATTCGAGCATTGTGTACCTGAGCACACCTTGTGGAAAAAAATAAAGATAAACTTTGTGATAACCCGTGCAACATTCAGAATAGATTATCTCTTATCCTTCATGTTATTTATAGTTATTTAATGCTTTCTGTAGTTAATTAATGTTTTCTCTCTCACCTTGTTAATTCTTCCAAGTAAGCACACTCAGCATGACCACTTCGAGCATGCATGGAACACTTGATAACCTAGTAACGATTAGTGTTTGGTAATCCTAGTAGTGCTACACTAGTTTAGGATGTGTACGACAAGTGGGAACAAATGCTGGTGTTAGGACTAGTTAGAGCATAGTTGATTAGCTAAATTAAATTAGTTACTTAATTATTTCACTTCTTCCTTTTTAGCACCAAGACATAAAACATAAAAATATATAAAAATCATATAACTCAAGTTTACTTAACCATACAATTGTGCTATACAAGTGAGCTTGCGAAGACAACGATTAACTAACCCATCCTTGTTCTATAAAGGTGCACAAGCACTTAGTCCTTGGAATTCAACCAAATCATGCGTGGACGCTCATATTCATATGGTTGAGCATAGGGATACCTTGCCACTCATCATTGGTGCCGTTGCTAGGGACTTTGTTGTTTGTGTACTAAATAGAACTTAGGAAATCTTTCCATCATTGGAATGAACCCTTAGGATTGGTTATTTTAAAATTATTAGAAAAGAGAAGAGAAAAGTGTCGCACATTGAAGAATTAATCATGCCTCCTTCTTCTTATGAGAGTGTTTCACTGCCTAGGTCTAACACAATGAACAATTGGAGGCATAGTGAACATGATGACCTGCTAGTGCCCCAACAGTTTCGTGTGGTATACATTCATCTCGATGAGTATATACCAAACTTTACCTTTATCCTTCACTAGGATGAACAACTATGTTGGCATGATTTAGAAGGTAACATAGTGTTACCTCTTGATCATTTAGTCCCAACCATGCTTCTTCATGCTCTCACACGAATTGGTATGCAACACTTACAGGCAGAGTACATTGTGCATGAACACGTCTCGAGAGAGTATCGACCCACAGAGGCACAACGTCAAAGGGACTTACAACAGGAGAGACATCATAAATCTATGAAGGGGAAGTGGTTGCTGGATGTGCCATATGTCATAGGTGAAAATGAGGGTGGTGAACATGAACAATAGGATCAAAAGATTGGACATGAACAATATCCCATGATTTGAAGGGGGATGCAACACTGATCCTCAAAATCATTTGCAAGCATTTCATGATGCATGTGCCTTGCAAAACATAGAAAATGAGTGGCAAAAACTCAAGTTGTTTCCATGGACACTGATCAAGGAAGTAGAAAGTTGGTATTGATCCTTAGAACTGGAGTCCATTCACCGATGGAGTACCATGTTAGAACTGTTCAATGATAATTATCAAACGTACTCTTGAGTGTCCAACCTATGAAAGCAAATCCAAGGATGGAAACAAGGAAGACATGAACCCCTGGATGCTGCCATGGGCCAATATTATGCATTGTTACATCGTTGCCTAGGCCATGGTTACTCACAGAGGGAACAACTGCACCATCTCATGGATGGGCTTAGGCACGAAACACGAAGAACCCTTGGGACTTATGCCCAAGGAGGGCTATCTGAGCTTAGGGCCCATCAAGTACAAAGATTGTTGGAGTAAGTTGCTAAAGAGAAAGGTGAGTTAAGAAAAAGAGAGAGTGCGGAAGAATATAACAGAGATCCTTCCCTTCGAAAGAAGGGAGTTGGATTTTGTGAGGATGAAGAAGAGTCACCACTAAAAGAGATGATGAATAAGAAAACTTTGCCCATTCATAAATTTGCATTAGAAGTATCAGAAAAGGTAAATCAAATGTGGGACTCCCTAGATAATAAATTTTAAACTGTTCTTAAAATACTAGAGGAGTTTAGGGAATAAAGTAATGATTGAGAAAGAAGAAAAAAGAGAGAAGCTAAATATGCACGTAACAAAGGTAAGGGTAAAGTGGCCATCATCAAAGAGGTTGCGGATTTGGATACAAATAATGATGGTGGATGTGAGATATGCAAATATGACCATCCTGAGGGATGTTGCCCCATAATCTCACATCTGCAAGAATCTAGGATGTATGCACTCAACCCATGATTAAATAGAAAGCAAACACCCCGAAGGTTACCTTATCCTCAAGGTAATCCAAGGCAGTTCCACCAACCCTTGATGTATTATCCAAGTGGAACTCCACCACAACCAAATGAGCAATATCAACAATGCCAACACCCACAATCGTGGGGAATGTCACCACCACATCAACAGTACCCTTACTGTCAGCCTGACCCATATGGATACTACGTGTAGCAGCCGATCTCCCCACGTGACTCTACTAGTCACATCACTCCTTAGCCTCACTACCAAGCCCTAGAGTACTATAGAACTCCTTCTCCTAGGGGTGATGTTCCACAAAAAAATTATCCTTCTCATTTGGCTGCATCTCTTCCACTCTTAGCTCCATTACCACTTGCTCCAGCTATGCAGGGTGGGCTCCCTACCCAATCGCAACAACATAACACTACAAGGGCTATTAATCCTCAATCTACTGTTGGTTCAAATAGCCACACAAAGAAGAGACCTTTCTTTAGAACCAATAGTCCAACTAAGTCCTTACAACCAGAAGCAGCTAATCCTCCAAATGCCTCACCATCATTCGAATCTTCAAAACTCCCTTCAAACCAAAAACTATGCCCAATACATACGATCATGTTGACTCATGCCATCATCAATTGGATTAAAGCTGGCCACCTTTCTAGGAAACTTTTTGATCCTGGAAGTCCTCTTATATATCTACAAATTGCTAGGAATGAACCGTCCAAAGCTCTTTTGGATTCAGGTTCTAGTGTCAACTTAATCTCTCAAGAAATGTATAAAGCCTGGAACCTACCTTCATTGAAAAAGAGTAACATATGTTTAGATTTGACTGACTAGTTCATCATTGTCCCATTGGGACTAGTAGAGGACATCATCACCACTATTTGTGGGTGGTCGTATCCAACCGACTTCCTAGTGATTCAAGTTAACAATAGAAAGGGGGACTTCCCAATCATAATGGAAAGAGCATGGTTAAGCACAATGGATGTGTGCCTAGGAATATGTGATCTTTCCCTAGAAATATCAAAGAAAAACACATTTGGAAAGATCAAGAAGAAGAAAGTTCCATGCATCGCGTACAGTGACATAGGGTGTAATTACGTGCATAATTCCTAGTTTGTACAACATTTAACATTGCCTTCATGCAACTAGTGTGCACAAGTAACCAACATACAAAGATGCCTATATGCAGTAGCCACAAGAAAGGAAGGCACCCAGTGGCTGATAGCTGACCAAGAGAGAAATTCAACTATATGCATGGAACCAACTGAGGGTTTGACTTGCACTTACATTGATAGAATAAATACATTAGAGTAAGTCCATCACCAACTTCCATGTCTCGACATTGAAAGTATCAACTGGGGGAAGTTGGAAATCCCTGACAACTTTAAGTAAGAGCCCCTTGAGTTAAGACCATTTCCCATCAGTATGGAGTATACATTTCTCAAAAAGGGAAAACCAGTAATTATTAATGCTAAGCTCACTCCTCAACAAAAAGAGAGACTGTTGAAAATGGTAAAAAAATGGTCGAAAGTGTTTGTTTGGTCATATCCTAAATTCACTGGAATAGACCCTAGGATATGCCAACATAGAATTTACACTGACCCCTCCATGAAGCCTCGATGATAACTGTAAAGGAGATTGAACCCAATGTTGAAGCAAGTGGTTAAAGAAGAAATTGAACAACTTCTAAAAGCTAGGTTCATTTACCCCATTGCTGATAGTGAATGGATTAGTCCCTTAGTCATTGTGCCCAAATAGGGAGGTAAATGGAGGGTGTGTATAGGCTTTAGGCTACTAAACATGGCAACATTCAAAGACCACTTTCCATTATCATTCATTGACCAAGTCTTAGACACCATTGTAGGGCATTGCTACTATAGTTTTCTAACTGGGTACAGTGGATACAACCAAATTCAAATAGCACCAAAAGACTAAGCCAAGACTACGTTTACAAGTCCTTGTGGGACATTCGCATACAGACAGATGTTGTTTAGCTTGTGCAATACCCCTGCAATGTTTCAATGTTTGGTTCTAAGTATCTTTCAGCAGCAAATAGGGAATGGTGTAGAGGTCTTCATGGATGATTTTTCCACCTACGGAGCAGACTTTAGTCAAGCATTAGACCGATTATGTTGAAACCAATTTAAGGCTTCACTGGCAAAAAATCCATTTAATGGTCCAAGAAGGCGTAGTATTAGGACATAAGATTTCACAAATAGGGATAGAGGTAGACCCCAAAAAGATTAAAGTCATCCAAGGAATCACACACCAACCTGAAACTGGAAAAGACATCTGATCATTCCTTAGACACACTAGCTATTATAGAAGATTCATTGAGAACTTTTCAAAGGTTGCAAAACCATTAGTTGAACAAAAAAAAAGGATGTACCCTTTGACTAGACCAGGGAATGTGAACTATCTTTGCAAACCTTGAAGTAGAAGCTTGTAGAAATGCTTATTCTATAAGCTCATGACTAGTCCAGACCATTCCACATAATGATTAGCACATCCAACTATGCTCTAGGAGTTGTACTTACATAGTTAGATGACCAGAAATGACCCTATTACATTCACCATGAAATCCAAAGTATTGCTAGTGCACAAATGAACTACACCACAATGGAAAAGGAATTAATGGCTGTGGTGTTTCCGCTAGATAAGTTTAGGCACTATGTATTGGGCTATAAGGTATTTGTACACACAGACCATAGTGTAATTTGGTTCTTGCTGAATAAACCAACGGTGAGCCCTCGCATCATATGATGGCTCGTAATCTTACAAGAGTTTGATCTTACGATGATAGATTGTAAAGGCACCGAGAACGTTGTTGCTGATCATTTATCTTGGTTAAGATGGGATAACAAAGAGGATGAATATCTACTTTCTGATCACTTTCTTGATGAATTCCTCTTTACAAGTGTAGTAAATAATCAATTAACCATGGAGAAAAATTGTTATAGTAGCATTCTTACCTATCTCCTTACACAAGAAAAACCACAAGAGTTAGACGTTAAAAAGAAACAGAAGTTTCTACACTGAGCCAAGTATTTCATGGAAATCAATGGGCATCTTTATAAGGTATGCTCTGATGGCTTGGTTGGATGGTGTGTTCCTGATGTAGATCAATTATGAGTTCTCCAAGATGCTCATGAGGGTCCTTGTGGGGGTCATTATGTTGGGAGCAGAATAACCGTTAAAATCTTGCTTACAAGATATTATTGGCCTATATTGTTCCAAGACGCTCATCATTTTGTCCAATCTTGTAAACGCTGCCAACGTGATGGGGGAATGACTGCCAGAATGGAGGGTCCACAACAATGGATTCAACCTTTAGAACCCTTTGACATATGGAAAATTGATTTTATGGTGCCTATTACACCAATGTCCAATGAAAAAGCCTACATTATTGTTGCTGTTGACTATATCACAAAGTGGGCAGAAGCAACCACTGTTACGAATTATACATCATCTACCGCTACATGATTTATTCAATGAAAAATCATTAACAAGTTTGGTATGCCTTGTGTACTTATTTCTGACAATGGTACACACTTTATAGGTTCGACGTTTTGAAAGTTAATGCAACGCTTAGGAGTGGAACACAAGATGACTACACCATATCACCCTCAAGTGAATGGTTAAGCCGAAGTCACCAATAGGGAGATTACGAAAATATTGACATGAACCATTAGCAAATATAGGCAAGACTGGAGAACCAAACTAAAAAATGCTCTTTGGGCATACTGCTCCACATGGAAACTCCCTCTAGGCTACTCTCCCTATGAGTTAGTGTATGGTAAACTTCCAATGCTTCCTATTCAAGCTGAGCTCCATACACTATCTATGGTGTGTGATCTCAACCTTGACCTTAATTTAGCACAGAAAGAACGATTGATGAACCTTAAGTTGCTAGATGAAAATTGATTAGCTACCCTGTCATCTAACAAATTGCACAAGGCCTTTAACAAACAACGTCATGAACTAAGGATTAGTAAAGTTAAATATCAACCGGGAGATAAGGTTCTCTACTAGAATCCCACACATGTGCCACAATGAACTAAATTTCAAATGCTATGGGAAGGACCTTATATTATTCATGAAACTTTTCCTTCAGGGGCCATGATGATTTACAAACCTGAGAGCTTGGATAAGAAATTGCTAGTCAACATCCAACAAACCAAATCTTTCCATGAGCCTAGAACAACCAGTACCAATACTACCTCTGTTGGTGGATAATCCTGCTTGTTATTTTGGATCTCCTCATTCGAACTCAGTTGTGGGGGAGATGGCCATCAATGCTAACCATTCTAAGCCCTCAGCTCTTTTTGTATTTTTTTTACACATTTTTTTTACACATCTTTTCAATTTTACTTATTTTTTTTTACACCATAGTTCATATTTTTATTATTTCTTTGTTCGATTTACTTTCATTCGTCATACAATAAGTGCTCATGATGGTGGATTGTACTATAATGATGTTGATTGCTAATGTTTGGTTTTTACCTTTGACTTTCAATGTTGATACTAAGATATGGTTCTTTTGATAAAACAAGCAATGATTCCATGACTTCCATTCATCCATTCAACTCTCTGGTCTCCCTTGGCTTTGGAACTATACTGTCCCTTTTTATAAATGAACTTATTAATGTAATGGTGGCTAGGTATTCTTCAAACCAAGGAAGGACTCAATGGTTGAAAAGGATACGAATTTAAGGGAATTTGACGCACTTGTGCTAGCTATTCTCTTAGGTACTTGGATGTTTTTCATGGGTTTTCCACCATTCTGTAGTTGATCAAACATCAAGAAGTCGAATGAATTAAATAAGTCTTTGCATGGTGTGGTCCTCATGTCAAAAAATGGTGAGAATTCAAAGCACACCCCTTAGACATAATAATGAGATATGGGCTACAAACACTAGTTATGGCATTGGAAAGACATGTTACCCATGCTTGAAGGTTCCCTCTAACTAAGGCCCTTTCTCACTTCCTGCTTCTCTATCTTTCTCTCCTTGGAATGATGGTGACTTTATGAATGCATTCTTGTTGCTTCAAGAGGATGGGTTGGTCAAATGTGTTGATCCGAGGTCACTGAATGTGATTTGTTTGAATCTAGATTTGGAATGAATTCTATTCAGTTATCGTAACCATATAATACATAAGGGACTTTACACATCCTTGCTCTTGGGATTCCATTTCATTTTCTCCTCTCCTTCCATATTTCTTCCCATATTCCATCTCATTGCTGGTTTTATGATCAGTCTATATCTTGGTTGAGGCATTGTTCATCTTTGGTAACTTCTTATGGTTAAGTTCTTAACCATTGTTCCATACATCATTTCTAGAGCCTATGGACTCTTTGGTTTGCAGGTCTATCAAGGCATAAAAGGCATGAGCTTGCTTTGGGGAGGACCCACTAACATTCCTTTATGGTACAATTGTTAAGTTCTTTTCCTTAAACATTCTTTGCAATCAACCATTTCTCATTTCATCCCCATCCATGAAATCCATTTTATTGGCTTCACTGTTGTTATTTCTCTTATCTTTCTTATTCCTTTAGTTTTTCCACCCTATTTCTATCAGAGGTTCGCTCTTAGTCATGGGGGCCTTGTCACAAATTTTTCCATTCCATTACCTATCTTACCCCTACACCTTGGGTAGTTATCAGTTAAAAACCTCTAACCTAGTATCTGCCATACCCACAACCTAGCCAAGGTACTTCATATAGGGGCAAGGTATCAACTACATTGTATCTTATCTTATCTATCCTTGCTAATTTATGAATATGTTGTGTGTGTAGATGATGACCATATGTACAATGGACTAGGATAGGAGGGAGCACTTGGGATGGACTGGAGCAGGAGCAGTTCTGCAAGGAACATGCTTCATCATGTGGCTATGGATAAACAATGGAGTGCACATTTTTGAGATCGGCAGCAACACACCTCATTCTCTTTTTTCTCTCTCTTTCTCTTCAAGCTATTGGATGAGGGTCTGGATGTCATCTATGTATAGTGTTCACCATAATGGTTATGAACACCAATGCTATAATATGTTTGTCAATTCGTTCACCAGGCACTTTGAGTTTTTCACCCATGTCACCATCAGTTGTCATTTAGTCAATAATTCAATACCTTCCCAATATTTTGTAAGGAACTCGAGGATGAGTTTTCATTCAGTTGTGTGGGTATGATGAACCACGATATCAGGGCCACGATATCGCATTTGCAATATCAGGTTCGCAATATCAGAGCCTACCAAGCAATATCGGACATCCAATGTTAGAGCCTGTCTTGTTGCCTATAAATAAGAGGTAGACGCACTTGGTTTGGCAATAGGTTAATTTAGTCTCTTAGTCCCTTACCCAAACTCTTGCACTTTTTCCTTCTTAGATTTAGAATTATTTCTGAGTGCCCATAGTAGGAGTCATAAAGCGAAAAAATCTTTATTCGAGCATTGTGTACCTAAGCACACCTTGTGGGTAGAAATAAAGACGAATGTGATGATAACCGTTGCAAAATTTAGAATAGATTCTCTTACCCATCATGTTATTTATAGTTATTTAATGATTTATATAGTTAATTAATGTTTTTTCTCTCACCCTGTTAATTCTCCCAAGTAAGCACACTCAGTACGACCACTTCGAGCATGCATGGAACACTTGGTAACCCAGTAACGATTAGCGTTTGCTAATCCCAGTAGTGCTACACTAGTTCAGGATGTGTATAGCAAGTGGGAACGAATGCTGGTGTTAGGACTAGTTAGAGCATAGTTGATTAGTTAAATTAAATTAGTTACTTAATTATTTCACTTCTCCCTTTTTAGCACCAGGACATAAAACATAAAAATATATAAAAATCATATACCTCAAGTTTACTTAACCATACAATTGTGCTATACAAGTGAGCTTGGAAAGACAACAATTAACTAACATGTCCTTGTTTTGTAAAGGTGCACAAGCACTTAGTCCTCGGAATTCAACTAGATCGTGCATGGACACTAGTATTTGTATGGTTGAGTGTAGGGATACCTTTCTACTCATCAAATATGATATTGTTTTGTCATAACAAGGTCTTAATGTTGTTCTATTGCATTATCGTATTGTTTTCATGGAATGATTGTAACTATTAGGGGCGTATATGTGCGGTTATGTTGTTTGGGTGTGTTGTGCTTATGACCTATGTTGGCTTAAGCTAGTCAGACTATGTATATGTTTTTGCGAAGATGCTTGTGATGGTCATTGGTGGGTGGTGCTAGCATGAGGGTGTGGACTGATTGGCGATGAGGCACCTTGGAGGTAGTATGGATTGACCCCCACTATGATGCATTGGTGAGGCTCTTATCTCAAGCCTCATCCTAAGAGTGGGAGAGTGTAGGTGTGTTTGTCCCTATAGCTGGTCCATGGCATTGGTGTATTCGTCCCTATCACTAGTCCTCCAAAAGGCTAGTGGTTGTAGGTCACAGGTTGATGGACCCTAGCACCAGTTGGATAAATAAAAGACTAATAAAAGACCTATAGGCAATGGCTACTATGAGTACTCATGGCAACATTTCACATGATACATTGAGTGCGGATATGCTAGCAACCATGTGGGCTCTGTATGTGATTGTATTGGTTTGTGAGTCATATCATTGAGAATAGGTGTTCTATTTGGATTATGATTGTGTGGATCATGGACTATTATGGTATATCATGGGTATGTTGATGTGGGCATGATAGATGATGTCAAATCATGGCTTTGTCTATGATTGTATAATAGTATGTTAGCTTTATGGGTGATATGGTGTGTGTTGTTTTGAGCATGCATAAGACTAACAGTGGTTGCAGGTTGCCTTGTACCCCACTCCTCTCTTCTAGTGTAGCACTTGTCGACCATCTAGCAAAGGAAGTGTAAAGGCTTCCCATTCAGTTATGTACTAACTTTATTTAATTACAAGTGAAAGACACAAGAGCCTAGACGAGCACAGAGAGGAAGGGTAGAGGAGGGGAAAATATTTAGTGCTTGGTTAATGTATATTTTCATGTACAGTAGTGTGGACTAGATATCCTTATATGAAACTCTCTGTACTCTTCTATATACGATGATGAGATTTATGTGTTTTTGTATTTTTGCAAAGCAATGTATAGTTTGCTCTATGTAGAGACATGCATTTTTATAACATGATATGTATGTTTAGTTTTTGGTGTGGTAGGAAATTTTTGTACCATTTGACCTTCTCGGATATCATGTATTTTGCACATTACTGGTTTTAGTTATCATGCTTCCACTCTATGATTACTTGATCCTAGGCATCACCTTGCCCTCGCTAGGGCAAGGTGTTACACTCTTCATCTACTCCTTTGTGGGGGCATAGGGCCTTGTCATGTGCTTATTCACATGGTACCCTTCCTCGATTTGGTTTAGATTCATTCCCCTTAAGGTAGTTTGAAGCAAATGCTACACATTTTGGAGGCAGAACAATGTTGCCTTGTATGTTTCTCCACCTCATTTGACTATCCTGATGGAAGATGAAAGTAAAATTTGGATGATAAGGATTAGTGTGAGCATAAGTTATTCTTGTTTGCATTGGCATCTCCCATTCTTCTTCATCATTGATTCTATCATTGCTCCTCCTTGTTTCTTTGGCAGGTAGTGATGTATCTTTGTTTGAGGCCATGTTTGCAATTTAAGACATTAGTTAAGCATGCATAACTTATTTGGGGTTATTGAAAAATTAAGATTTTAACTTTGGGTTTCTACTACAATAAGCTTTGGAAAATCAATTACTAAGCATACATTGACTTATGCCTAGCAATGGCACCAATGATGAGCAATGGAGTAGTCCAACACCCAACCATATGAGATACAGGTGTTCACTTGTAGCCCAGTCAAATTTCATAGACAAGGCAATGTTAATATGCTAGTGATTGGTTAAAGTTCGAGATCATTGTCTTCCAACGTGGAGCTAGTATAATATATGTGTATGGTTTAGCTCTTAGTGAGGTGTATGATATATTGATGTTGTAGGAAAATTGCCCCTAGTAAACATGGTAAAGTGTGAAAATAAGTCTAAGGCTAAGGAAAATGGTAAAACAATCTACTCTAGCCTAGAGTGATGAGCATCTGGTCTTGGCTTCCTGCACATGTCTTAGGCTTATGTACTCGTTACATGATTACCAAGTGAGTTCACTACTAAGAAAATCAAGTGAAACCACTACTAGGTTACCAAATGATCACACTTAATACTCGAAACCAGTTGTACTCATTCTGCTTTACTATGAACAAGGAAAGTAAAGTACTTAGAAATGTAAATGATTAACTAGGAAAATAGTAAGAATTATGCTAAGTAAAACAATAAAGCTAACTGGATGTTGCAATGATGGAAAACAATCTCGATCTTTACTTTCGTCATGAAATGTGTCCAAATACACTTCATTCAAATAAAGACTCTAGACAACTACTCAACATCATACTACAGATGTTACACTCTATCGTTGAACTACAAAAACAAATTGCAATAGTCTACCTAAGGACTAAATAAAAATTTGTTTGGATTGTGTGCCTAAGTGTTGTATTTATAGGCCTGCATGTGTTCACAATATCGAATATCCAACATTGTAGCTTTTGCCTTGATATTGGGAATTTGATATCAGATGCCCAATATTGTAGCTACGTAAAAATTTGGTTTATAGTATGCTCCATAATTTAACAACAAAATCAATAAAACAAATAAATGTTTTCCTTTTTTGTTATTTTCTTGTTCAATGCAAAATATGGAAGTAGCTAGATCATTTATTATATAATGGTTTTTTTTTTGAATTATGCTTATGAATTTGGATGTAAATTATTTTTTCTATTAAACATTTGATTTTTTTTCTGAGAATGATATTTAACAATTTTGTTAACAAGTTATTGATCATGATTAATTAGGAATTATTTAAATATGATAATATACTTGTGAATGCCTTAGCAACTAGGAAGTATGTTAATATTAATAATGGTACCCATAGGTAATTGAAAAATTATTGCATTAATGATTATTGGTCATAGACACCCACACACACACATTGTAGGTTTAGAAGTATTTGATAATAAATTATTTAATAATGCACACAACAATTATCTCACTTAATTGAATTTTTCTAGGGTGAGGCTTCTTACATCCCAAAAATCTCAATTTACTTTTTAAAATTTATATTGAAATGTTTTCATCCTAATTTTATAAAATGAAATTGTGTTAGAACTCAAAGCAATCTAACTATAATTACACCTCAGCATATCAAGGTAATACGATAGTTTAAAAGATTATTAAGGAAATTAAAACTCAAAATGTTCCATGTTTTGTCAATCTATTTAATTTAAAGAATATTCTAAAGTTCCATGCTTTGTTAAGTTATTTAATCTTCCATTGATTTTTCAAAATGTTGAGCAACAAATTTTTAGTTTTCTTTGTCCCATTAAGCATATGGAATCTATTTCTAAAACATTGGGTTTTTGTAAACATTATTTTGTTGAAATCAATTTTCTTAATCGTAAAAGGAATCAATATTACAAGTAGGTGGAAAGACTTATATTCCACCAATTACACATTATAATCTTCTTAATTCTTGGAACTCTTGCCATGATGGACATTTATTTAATGCTTGTCTTTTATTTTCAAGAAAAAAAATGCAAAGGAAAGGAAACATACATTGAATTTGAAGACAGAAAAAAACAAAACACTTTCAAGTTGAAGATATGAAAAATAAAGTTAATGTCAACAACAAAAATGATTAAATCATACTAAAGAAACAAGAGAAGATAGAAGATTTTGTGAATATTTATATTGTACTAGAGGAAGTATTAATGAGTTCAAATAGATATCTCATAAGGCAAATTTTTCCTTATTTGACAAGAATACTATTAAGTCAAAGATTAAAACTAGTATTGACAAGAAGGCTATAGTTGATGGTAAAAATTCTTGACATAAGATTAACATTAAGTGACAAGGTGAAGGCCATCTAGAAGTTGTGTAACCAATTTTTAGCATTAATATAAATATTGGTATTAAGCCACAACTCTCTACCTCAAATATTTTTGCTTTTTAAAGTTCAACCAAGGACATTGAAAGCGATGTAAATATTGTTAGGACTGAGACTTCCTCATTACTAATAATTAATTTTCTTCTCTTGAATTTTCAAAGCATCAATTGTAAGATGTTACACCTAAGTAGATGTTCCTAAGATTCGAATGTTTTTTATGTTTTCTACTAAGTGTCAACCATGTGATGCAATTTGAAATTTCTTTCTTATTATTAATATTTTCTTAGGGTTCGACAATTGCCTAAAAATGTTTTATTATGTTCGAAAACCCAAAGGATATATTGGAAAAACATTATATTTATATTGTGAAAGTTAAATATTGAATCAATAAACTGGCATAAGAGGGGGTGTTGGAACCTAAAATAATTGAAACATAAGTACACCCTAAGATTTATAGAAGTTTATAACACAGTGCTACCTAGTAGAATTGAGCCTATGACCTATGGTTACTAGGCCAAGACCCATACCAAGACTGGTATAAAGTAGAAATAAACTAGCATAAGAAAAGATCATATAAACTTTTTATTGCAATATTATATTTGCTTCAAATATAATAATAAAGGAAATGAGCAATGTTAAAATTATTCCATAAAATCACACATAAACAAAGAATTTTCTAATCAAATCATAATAGAGATTGGTCAAATTAACTAATTTGAAATCTATGTAAATTAACATATTAATTAAAATGGACCTTTTCTTATTAAAAGGAAATCCTTAAATTTGTAGACCCTTGAAGTTGTCAATTGTAATTAAACTTATAACTTGGGGTTTCCATGCTAAGACTCTTACTACTAGGTCAACACCTTATTGTTAACTAGAAGATTAAAACAAAATTAACATTTCAAGATTAAAAGACATCACATTAATGTTACGCTTTTCTTTCATGTTCTAGAAAATTTAGCACTTACTCTAAACAAAACATTATCAATTAAAAATTTAAATTTGTGAATTAGTATACAGTCATAAGTTTTTTAGGACAAAAATTGACATAAATTAGTAATAAGGAAACATAATGGTTGAAGAAGAATTATAAGAGTAGGTATACTAGCTTATATATATATAAGCTAGTGGAGTGGCTTCATAGCCAATGAGTAGAATTTAATTTTTTTTTATTTTTTAAGTTATCATTAGTATTTGCATTCCAAATAATAAATACTGGTAAACATAAATTGGTTAAAATAAAATTTTATATATTTCATATATGTTGATGAAGGAATACATTGCACAATTATTGCAACAAATATTATAGAGTTGTATAATAGGATTGAGCAAAAGGGAAAATACAATGATAAGTGTGAACTTAATATGCCTAATTCTCCAACTGAGCAAAATGAACTTCTTGTGCAATTCTACTTTGGAAATGTTTAGCATCTAAAATCTTTCTGTATCTTTGCACATGAAAAGGAGGATGAATCTTTAAAGAATCAATGGTCTTGACTTCAGATAATACAACAAACATTAGACCCTTAGCCTTATCTAGTGTCATTCCTTAAGATTTATGAATAGTCATGGCCCATGCCAACCGTAATGGTGATTGATGAGATGCTTCTTGGACAACAGGTACAATTGGCACATGATGGGGATTATCATTATCAAAGGCACATCCAATGTAGGAGTTAAAATCAACAATAACGTATAATGGTAATGCAGGTGGCTACTTACCTTAAAGATACATAATATTGTGAATCATGCCAAGTGCACCATTCACCAATCCTGCTTCAGGCCAAAGGTTAACTGTAAGCATTGCCCTTGCATCTTCACATATAAGCAAAGATTGCATTACTTGTTGCGGTAGATAGTTGTTGCACTACTTGTTGCAGTAGATGGTTGTTGTTGCTGATCTTGAAGAGAGTGTTCTTCACCTTCTTTATTGGGACTAATAGCAGCAGGATCCATGTTTCAAAAAATGCATGTATTCCAATATTGCACCTCTTAATCTTGTAACATGATGCCTAAGTTCAATATTTTTAATTATTGCATCACATCGTAACCATCATCACCTTAACTGTTGCCATGATTGTAACCATCACTGTAATCATAATCATCGCTGTTTATAATAATAAGAAATATTCATTATTATTGTAATCGTAACCATCACTATTTATAATAATAATAAATATTTAATATTACCCACCATTTATAATAATAAATATTCATTATTACCCACATCGGGCCCTACACGTGAGGGAATACGAAGAGATGAATGAGGAGCCCAAGGGTCAGGGGGCGTCAATTGAATAGAGATTCGACTCCCTTATAGTGACTCTTTAGCTCCCTTGCATGTGGTGTGTGCATGTGAAAGAATACAAAGAGAAAAATGGGAAGCTTAGGGGTTAGGGGACATTAATCGAGTAGAGATTCAACTCCCTTGCATTGATTCTTTAGCTTCCATGCATGTGGCACATGCGCGTGATGGAATGCGTAGAGATCAAACTAAATTGGCACTGCAACATATATTGTAATGCATATTCATTCGTGGAGATATAAAAAATCATGTTACAAATGCATAAATAATGTTATTATTATATCACAGGCTTTTGTATATTGACATTATTGTTACAATGGACAAGATATGAATGATGCTAACACCTCATTCATAATTATTATATTATAATTATTGTGGAATCCAATAAATGTTATGAGATTATTATAATTAAAGTAATAATCGATAATTATAATTTGAGATATTATGGATTATAAGATTCATTCAAACGGTAAACATTTCATAATAAATAAAGTCAAGATATGATGAAATATTACTCAGAATCCATAATGTTAGAGATATTATTTTTTCATTCATAATGCTAACCCATAATGATTATATCTCGATTAACATTATCCATAAGATATATAAATGAAATGATTCTAAATAACCAACTCTATTTATGATGAAGTGTTTATAATCATTATATATAATTATTTATGTTTATGATTATAAATATATCATTATATATAACCGAGATTATAAATAACCGAAATAAATATAATCATTGGCTCCCTTGCAGTGACTCTTTGGCTAGGGGAAATTTATAAATAATTGGTTATTTATGATTATGGCAAGACATGTGCATCGATGGAGAGCTCGTCGCCGTTTTCCTCGACATTGGTTAGGATCATCATAGCATGATCTTGCCAGAGATCTTCCTAGGGTCTAGGTTGCCAGAGGTGCAAAAGTTCTTGTTTTTAAAATTTACCAGGTTAATAACCATATCATCCATTAGATTTCATCAATCAAAGAATATGTACATAAAGAAAAGGCCTCATTGCATGTGAGAAGGTAAGAAGAAATTATCAAATTTGAACTCTTTAAGTCCTCCCAATAAGCAGGAAAAATTCTTAAAATTATGACCAAAGTCAGGTCGACATTTCAAATTGGCTAATAATTTTCATGTGATAGCAAAAATGCTAATGCTTTTGCATTTTATTAAAATGTATATTGCAAACGAAAAAGCAGTCACAATCGTAACAACTAAATACATCTACTCCATGGTAACTACTGAATTTCAAAGCACAACCATAGAAATGATAAAACCTACACAAAATATACAAAGAGATAAAGAGAACATGAACTTACAAATGTTCCTTTACATTGAAAAAATATGTAGGAAAAGAAGATTACTCAAGATAGTAGTAGAAAATTACAATTTTAGAATTCCTTGCCACTCCAGAAAGCATTCAAAAAAGAACAGAACCAAACTTTGGAATGTGTTTACATTGGGAATGTAAATGTATAGGAAAGCATGCTAAGTACTGATGACAGAAGAGCTCAACTTGAAGTGAAACTATGAAAATTGCACAAAATCATCAAAACGTAATGTTCAACACATTACAATTCGCTAAAAAAATTAACAAAAACACACAAAAAATTAACAATTCACACATAATAAGTGATGTTCAACCCTAAACCCTAAATCAAACGGATGATGGGCAACTGATTTATTTTCACAATAATGAGTTTTGTTGACCCATTATTTCTCAACCTCCAATTCCAACACGTTGTGCAACTGATGATGTGTGATTGATAATGTTTTCATCATCTGTCTGAAGCAAAGGACCTTGAAATTGCAATCTCATTTCTCCATCCTTTTTATGACAATGGAATATAAGGAATGCTATGGAAGATGTTAACATCACCGGTATTAGCAACATCATCTAATGCACGCATATCAATCTCGACATCTCGATAGTATGGATCATTTGCCTTCTTAAAAATCAAAGCTTCATAAACCTATCTCTTGTTGACAATGAAATTATACTCGGTGCCCATTTGATCTACTCTTCTCAATATCAAGAAATGGATGTCTTTAATTGTAAGAGGAAGTCTTTTAGTAATCTGTGTGACATCCTGAGCAAAGCTAATTGTGTGACCTTTATACTTGAACTGTTCACCAACTACATGTGTAACTTGTAAAATGGGATTGATTTTTGCAATTAACATTTCTTTAACCTCAATTAAATAGCCTAGGATAGGTGGTTGGATACCAGGATCCATGTTATTTTCAACAGAAAATTGTTTGATTTCACAACCAAAACTATCAAAAATATTATGTTTCTTTTCTTTAATGCACCTATTGCATGTGGGTCCTCTACTTCTGGTTGAATACAATAATATGCTAAGAAACATTTTGTTGCATACATTACAGGAATGTGGATATGCAAAACTTCTAATTGCAGTATTAAAATTATGTATTGCTTGAGCAATTTTTGTACTTACCTCTTGCAATCTTGGAAAAGACTGAATAGGTTCTGAAGAAGGCATTTTCATTGTTGATGCACTGGCAACATCTGTAGCTTCATTTATTCGATGAATGAATTTTCTTCGTGTCAACGTTGCCTCTTTCAGTGCTCACTCTCACTATAATGTAGTTGTTCTTGATCTTCTTGCAATTGTTCTTCTTCTTCGTGTGTGATTTTTGGAACAGATGTTGCTTGATTAACAAGCACAGATGCATTTCTAATGTCCTGCAAAAAATGTTTCAAAATTTAAACTAAAAATTGAATTAAACTATTTACCAACTTAAGTATGGGCAAACACCAACTTGCATTTATTCTTGATTATTTACATTATTAGTATCAATAATGTGGATCATTGCATTGGATGAATTTCCAAGTGATGAGAGGGGATTTGAAGTTGACGTAACCTAAGAAAATATATGCAATGTAAGTATGTAAATAAAATGAGAAGATTTCCCTATGATAAATATTTGTTTTAAAATATTAAAAAATGCATAAATTACATACTCCTAAATTTCGTAGAATTAGTTCTCGTTCTCGTTCACGTCGTTTTGCTTCTTGTTTTAGAAATCGTCTTCTCTCCTCTGTAGTCATCGATTCTAGATTTTTAGTTACTATAATCTGTGGTCGTCCTCTTCTTCGACCATGCCCACACGCATGTTCATTGCCATGATCTCCATAAATTGTATTACTTGTTGCAGTAGATGATTGTTGTTGCTGATCTTGAAGAGAGTGTTCTTCGCCTTTTCTATTGGGATGAATAGTAGCAAGATCCATGTTTCTGAAAATGCACAAATTCCAATATTGCATCTCTTAATCTTGTAAGACAATGCCCAAGTTCAATATCTATAAATACTGTACCATACCAAAACCCTCATCACGCTAATCGTCACCATGATCGTAACCGTCACCATTTTTATTAATAATAAATATTCATTATTGCCCATTGTTTATGATAAAAAATATTCATTATTACTGTAATCGTAATCGTCATCGTTTATAATAATAATAACTATTTAATATTACCCATCATTTATAATAATAAATATTCATTGGTTACCCACGTCCCGGGCGTACGTGTGAGGGAATACAAAGAAACAAATGGGAAGCCTACGGGTCAGGGGCATCAATCGAATAAAGATTCAGCTCCCCTGCAATGACTCTTTGGCTTCCCTGCACATGGTGCATGCACATGAGAGAATATGAAAAGATGAATGGGGAGCCCAAGGGTCGAAGACATCGATTAAATAAAGATTCAGCTCCTTTGCAATGACTCTTTGGCTCCCCTACATGTGGTGCATGCGCATGAGAAAATACGAAGAGACGAATGGGAAGCCCAGGGGTCGGGGGGCATCAATCGAATAGAGATTTAGTCCCATTGCAGTGACTCTTTGGCTTTTTGACTTTTCAGATTTGGCTCCCCTGTAGTGACTCTTTGGCTTCAATGCAATCAAATAAAGATTCAGCTCCTCTGCAATGACTCTTTGGCTTCCCTGCACATGGTGCATGCACATGAGAGAATACGAAAAGATGAATGGGGAGCCCAAGGGTTGAGGGCATCAATTGAATAGAGATTCAGCTCCCTTGTACTTTTTGGCTCCCCTGCATGGGGTGCATGCGCATGAGGAAATACGAAGAGACGAATGGGGAGCCCAAGGGTCGAGCGATGTCAATCAAATAGAGATGTAGCTCCCTTGTAGTGACTCTTTGACTTTTTGACTTTTCAGATTCGGCTCCCTTGCAATGACTCTTTGGCTCCCGTGCACGTGGTGCGTTACATGGAGGGCGACAAATCCACTCCCCTCTCCCCCCTATCCTATGAGATGAGTTGGCCTCTCCGCCAAAATGAGACAAGTTGGCCTCTGCACCAAAATAACTCGCAGATCATAATCATTGAAAAGTAAACAATATATGAGAGCATTTGAACTTCAGTTTCAATATAACAGCATTCAAAATGATGAAAAAGAAAAAGAAGAGACTTCCAAGTTCAAGATGAGTTAGGAATATTCATGAGCTTGCTAACAAAAGAAGAAGAAATAGAAGCGAGTTCAACTCATGAACGCAAAAGTACTGCTAAAACTTATTCAGAAAAGTTAATGTCAAAACGTATCCATGAAATAGGCCATATATAAAGAGTGGCCAACAGTAAAATTATTCGGTTGGACAAAAATCTATGATAGGTAGTAGAACTCATTAGAGGTAGCCAAATTAAAGAAGTTAGGGCTCAAATTAAAACATGAGGTTCATAGTCAGGAAGCCTGAGCACAAAATTGAATTAGAGCCTAATTTTGAAGTTGTTGGTGTACTACATATCACAACTTTAGAGACTTCAGGAAGAGCAGTAGCGCGTTTGTTAAATTTACCATAAGAAATAAAACTTACGGTAAAAACTGTATGAATACAGAAATGGTGAATGAGCTTTCGTTATAAAAAATGATCAGAGTGGTCAGTCATGAGAGTTGTGATAGGAGACCTAAGACGAAACTTCAATACAGTTAATAAAAAAGTAAAAAAATAATAAATAGCCCCAGTTATAAATTTCTATAAATCTTAAGGTATATTTCCCTTGTTTTAAATTCCAGCACCCTCTAATACGCTATATTCCTGAAATCACTTGAAGTTCAATTCTTTTCGAGGAAAACGTTGAACGGTTAAAATAACTCCAGACCTGTCTTGCAGGCTACAAGATTTGCTTGTAGCCAATTGTTTACTGTTTGTATTTCGCGGCCAACCCTTGATGAAATCCATGTCATTAAACAAATAAATCTGTGAAACGCAATCTGTACACTACATGAATATGTTTCCTTTTATTTTGCCAACTATTCTCGTCTCTTTTCCTCACCACTGAATCCCAGGCTATGTTCTCAGAGCCTTGAATTCACGGGAGATCTTACATACAACAGAAAACAATGCAAGCGGACAAGGAAGCAAAGTAGCAGACATTTTGCTCGACTGACTCTAGTTTTTAACCAGTTCATGCAGGAGAAGAGGCCCCTTCTTCACCAAAATTCCGGGTAGGAGTGGAAGGCCTCACAGTGTTTAGATAAGCCTGCTTTCTGGAAGATTTTTTCTTCATCTTGTGCCTTAAAAAGCGTGCTCTCAGATTGGGAGCCACTTTCTCGTTGTACTTGATCATCAGGAAGAATATCAGTCGGTATATGAAAATCATGGACACAATAATGGCCAAATCCCGCCACTTTGACCTTCTTGTGTTGATCTCGAACACATCGTTCAGTATGTATTCGCCACTGATCTTGGGCATTCCTGGAAACTTAGAATCGAACTCTAGCCCGATCAGATCATTCTTGTACTGGCCCTGTTAAACACATTTGGGTTTGTTGAATCTAGCTTTTCAGTTTTTTGGTAGTCTACGTGAAAAATATAATGGTTTCACTAATCTTTTTAACTTGCAAGAGATTCCAGTCTGGAATTAGAATTTACCTGCAGAGCCCATGAGTTGAAGCTTATGTATGACATTGGGTATCGCCAAATTGGTTTGGGAAGATCGTTGATGAAGCGGAAATAACCTGCAACCAACATGTAGATCCCCTGCAAAAACAAAACCGGGTAGCAAAATCAGATTTCAAGGTTATTGGAATGAAATTTTCTCTACGATTCTGAGTTAAAAAAATTGTCTCGGATTTTATCGGTTTTTGGGTCCATACAAGGATTCCTGCTCCAGTGATGATACCCATGAGAAAGTTGGGCACTATGGTGGCAACTGTCATCATCAGGCTTTCAACCACAGCCATGCATGTGAAGAGATTGAGCACAAAGTAAAGGTAATGGGTGAATCCCGGATGCAGTCGGACCATGTAGTAGGTAATGGTACCTGATACAGTCGCCACCAATGCTAAATATGGCATGGATGATAAAAAGTTTGCAACCACAAATGCCACCACACCATAGTGCCCGTTAAACCTCTCCCTCTGAAAAACCTGCATATGTGGAAGAAATTTGAGTTGTTACTATTATCAAGGAATCTTCATAAAGACCCACCACTAAAACAAGCCAGTACCTTCATGTCTTCTACAAACGATGGAAACCCTCCTATTGACATGAAGGTCATGAACCCAGATACATATGATGCACAAGATCCTCTGGCCTGTTTTTACCATTGTTAAAAAAACAAAAAAATGTGCATTAGGAAGCGTTAGGACTGTGACCCAAAAGGTCTCTAATGCGTGTTTTTGACTAAGCCTAAAGTTGCAGGAGGTACCAAAATGGCATCATAGTCTGTTCCAACGTGGTAATAAATGGTACCGATACATATAGTGACGAATGTGTAAATAATAGCTCTTAACCAGTAGTATCCAACGTCCCTAGTCATGTTCACAAATGACCGTTTTGTCAGAGTGTAACACTGCATAAAGAAACTGGCCTGGCTTCCCCTTGCTTCCAATACTGTCCCTTTCTGTGATACAAGATAGAGACATGAGAACAAATGAAAACATGTCCAAAATTGCATGTTCAAAGCTAAATATTACTACGGGAAGGATACCCACAATCTGGGATAGTTCATGGACCCTCGCAGCAATAAGCATGGAGTACTCAGAGTTTTGGTAATAGTCCATCAAAATCCTTATGGTCTGGGCTGTGCTGATCTTGTCAAGAGGGTCATTCAGCTCTGTAGCCTACGAATATGATACATGAATAACCAGATAAGGATATGCTTCTGTAGTTATGCCAGGTTGAAAACATGGACTTCTCATTTATGAATGGTCTTAAATGGATTTTACCCTGAGTCGGTAGGATCCTTTAAGAGTGGCCTTCACTCTGTCAAAATCTGAATTGATGCAACGGATGAAATGGTCCGAGGGATTCCTCAGAGGAGGGCACGGAAAGCCTGCCTGCTCAAAAAACTGAACACCCACAAAACTGGAAGGATTCAGTATTGCAGCATCCAAAAGAAAAAGCCATAACTGTTAATACATTAGTAACCCACGCATCCTATCTGCTGTTGTAATAAATACCTCATGGGCAGTGCTGGTTTTACCGAAATAGATTTGTTGTCCTCCAGATAGAAGGCACAAGCAATCAAAAAGTGCAAAAACTTCACTGCTTGGTTGGTGAATGGAAGCTATCACAGTCCGTCCATCCCTGGTCAGATTCCTCAGCGTCTGGGTTACAAAGAAGGCAGCAGCACTGTACAAGAGAAAACAAGTCAAATGAAAAGGATTTGATTTGGGTATCTTTTTATGGCGGAATAATAAACTCACTCTTTGATGAGAAAGAAAAAGCTTTAATTTGGATACCTGTCTAGGCCACTGGTTGGCTCATCCAAGAAAAGCAAACGAGGCCTCATGAGGATTTCAAGTGCAATACTCACACGCCTCTTCTCCCCTCCACTAAGTCCCCTCATGTGCCAATTCCCAATCGGAGTCTCTGCACAGTCCTGCAGACCCATCTCCATAATAGCTGTTTCAACAATGGCAAGCTTCTCCTCCCTTGGCATTTTATCAGGAAGTCTGGTATGGGCAGAATAGTATATGGATTCTCTCACTGTCAATGTACCTATCAAAGTATCTTCCTGAGTCACGTATGCCTACCCAACACAAAACATCCAAACAAACATTGTCAACTTAAAAAGTGCATCAGCCAAACTTCCAAAAGCATTGCTTTTTTGTAGAGCCTTTCAATCAAAAGAGAAGTTTATCAACTTCACCGCAAAACAGGAAAACACAACCCATGAAATATGCAGATGACACATCATTGCAATCCAAACATATGACTTCTGTAGGAACCACCCATCAATTTAGCATCAAAGATGTGTCATGGATACTTACAACAGTGCCATACGAGAGGGTCCGGTGTCTGCCATTAACCAAGATTTCTCCAGTTTGAACAGTGTTCTTAGACAGCCTTCCTGTTCAGAGAAAGTCACAAACAAACAGCACAAAACAAAAAGAGTACTTTTCCATGTCAGAACTTAGGCTTGAAAACAAGTATTACAGGCTTATTTCTACACCGTACCATAGCATGCAAAGTGTTGACAAAGCAGAAAAAAACAACAGACCTGCCAGAGCATCAAGCAGGGTGGATTTGCCAGAGCCAGAAGGGCCCATGATGGCCATGATGTAGCCAGGCTCTGCAAATCCAGTGAGGTTGTGAAGGACCCTGTGAGGTTCCCCTTTCTTGCTGGTAACAGTAACAGTGAGGTCCTTCCATGTGAGCCACACAGAGAAGTCCTCAATCTCACTGGTATCAGTGGTGTTCTTCCACAGTGCCTGGCTGAGGGGGCTAAGCCCCCCGGAAACCATCATGTCCGGGTAATTCTTATCGTTGTCGTTGTTGTTGTTTGTGTCCTCAATCTCAAGGGCACTGTGCCCAGCTCCACCAACATTCCCCTGCTGGGGTCCATTGTAGTCTGAGAAAGAAGGAGCCATATCAATTGCAGTCCTTGCAGTGAAGGACCTCCTCCTTGATAGGGCACTGTCAACCATGGCTGCAACAACCTAAACAAGAAAACTCAGCAATTGCTCAGCTTCTGCAACTCTGGAGTATATATAAAATGTTCGGTTGAAGCGGATCAGTCAATCAATCTGCGTGGGATAACTGATAAAAAAACCAAGGCTGTTTCAGCCCATGTCACACACACACACATTTGCCAATGCTCGTACCTCGACGGCATCTAAAAATACCAGAGCACGCCACACAGTAGTCATTAAAAACAGGCCTCGCGTTGACAACGTAACAGAGAATTAAATGAGGCAAATCCTCAACTCTGCCACCCTCTCCCCATGTTTTTGTTTCTTGCAGGCAAAAGACCTTCGCACCTGGTAAGAGGCAACCGCCCCAGACTCACCTACTTTGTATGAGACTACATTAAATTGGTTCAAACCCGTCTCATTACTCGACTAGTTGGCCTCTGCAAAGACGTGGGTCCACTGCCACCGCCATTGTGAATTCAGAGTTTCATGATCATCGCCATTCTAACCAAAACAAAACCCAAAATCTTTCGGTACAACCTAGGAGCCACTGCTGCATTCAACTTTAACTATTTCAGAAAAATAACCAAGAAATATCTTACCAGGACTACACGACTGTCCTTAATATTCTTGCTCTACATCTCTGCAATTCATTGACCGTCTTAACCTTAACCTCTGCTTTATATAACCAACTGTATGCAAAAATCTTTAATAGTGATCCTCCATTTTCAAGAGTGTGCTTGAGGACCTGAATACAAGTTACGTATCAAATGCAGGTAGAATGATACAAATGCTGTATAACTGAATAGTACCGGCTGATGCATCAGCATCATCATTCACGAAAAACAGACTGAAGGTTAATCTGACAATGCAAGGCGATGAAATGTCAGACGTTCGCACGGAAAACAAAAAATTGTAGATGGAGGAAGGCAACTAAGAAAGCGTGAGATATAGGTATTGAATGTGCAAATAAACATGATTGGAGGCCGTTTGCGGCTCTGGCGTAAGACGTGTGCTTTCAGTTGCGGCAAGATAAATACAGAGATTTGGATTTGTGGGTTTTTCTTGCTGGTCAACGTAACACTGGTTTGGCCTGACTCTGCTGTGAATCTGGGCAAATCTGCAGCTGTAACTTGCTACCGGCGCCGATGAATGCTGGTGTTTATTTTTAGGCATCCATTCGAATGGCCTGAGGTCAGCTTTGTCATTCTTGAATGATGTGGGAGCACTATCATTATGTGATTGTTGAGTTTGCGGACATGTGTGCCAGTATTTGGCGTCTGCAGGCTAAGAATTGAAACTGCAAACGCAACGCAAGCTATCTCTCTGTTTTTGTATGCATCGTTGCATCTCGGCATCCATGCTTTGGATCCCAGATGTGCCTAAACAAGAAAAGCTTAAATAAATCATTATTGCATTTTGGGAACCTCAAGTTTCTGGTTCATGAATAAGCTTGCAGGGACATGTGAACAGTGAACCGAATGGATTTGGCAATACAAGGTTTGGCGATTTATGACTGGGAAAACCTGTGGGTTGTTAACTGCTATGGTTGATCAGAGTTTTCCTCGCTGTTTTTTCTTTTTACTTTTGTATTTTATCAAAGTATACCTTTGTGAGTGACTTTGAAAGTTTTTGTAACTTTATACAAGATTCTTAGTTTATATGAAAAGTAGCACTCACTTCGTGCAAATATTTTAGTTTAAAGAGAAGGAACTTAAATCACAAAGCACTTATTTTGCATGTGAGCAAGAAGATAATAATGGTTTCACTCATTTTATATTAATTAAAATTAAAATTTTATTACATTTTAGAACTTTTAAATTTATTGGATAAAGAAATGTACATGGATTTTAAAAACATCATTTACAAAATCACTTAAGTATTCTTGGTAACATTTAAAACAAATCTATCAAATTTGTAACCACAATATCTCCCTCAATGTGTTCAAATGCAAACATTCTAGGAAAATGTGTTGTTCATCTTTAATGATATTTGCATTACACAATTGCCATATTCATTCTTCATATGGTATTTTAAGCCATCTACTTATTTCAATTCTTAAATGATGAGAGATAAATACAATGATTAAAAAGTTTGCGAAAAATATTTGAATTAACAAAAAATATCCAATATCCAACCTTTTCAATAGAAAATAGGCTACACTACTTCTTGACTTTTTCAATGGAGTCTTTCCAAAAGTACCAAAATCAATGTTTTTTAAAAAATTCCTTATATTTTATCAAATGTTTATGATTATTACAAAGTTATAAGATAAATTTCATTTTAAACTTTTAAACCAAATTAATGATTTATAAAAATGTGAATTGATTATTGTCATGTTGTCATTATAGCCTTTATCCCAATTACATTGGGATGACTATATGAATTATCTATTAAGAGCCAAAAAATATTAACACCAACATCTTAAATATCCTTCTCTATGCATACAAACTGAAAACTAGAAGTTGGAAATTGTTATTACATCTAGGAGATCACAAAGGATTTATTGGACAAGTTACAATGCCTTAACAATAGTGTTGACGAAAGTTAAAAACATCATTGATGTAATGCCTTAAGCAAATAGGGTCAATTTGAAAGAAAGCAATTAGCAAATTACAAACCAAGTATGTTTAGCTATGAATCAATTCTATTATTTTCTATTTTATTGCTTTATTAATACCGCAACTTTAACTTAATAAAGTTGAAAGTGTTTGCATGTACATGGCTAATGATATCACTCATTGGGAAATAATATAATGTTTTAGTAAAAAATAGTATAGTTTTTTACATTAAAAAATTAGTAGAGAATTACAAAGGTTATGCTAAAATAGAATATCATAATATTTTATGTTGGTAGCATGTTGAATATATGTTAGTAGTGGAAGGAAGAAGGAACTTGTGCTCATTATGTATACTTATGTAGACATTATTATTATTATGTCCATTTAATTGTGTTTTCGGCTTTTATTTTATATTACTTATAATTAGTTATCAAATATTTTTATTTTGTATATTGTTAATATTTTTAATTTTTGACTTTTTCAAGTGGCCAACAAAATGATTTTCCTAACTTTATAATCATTGGACAAATAATTTGCCTTTGAATTATGTCCTCTTTTAATACTATTCAAATAGAAATATCTCTCTCATTTTACATTTTCCCAAAGGTTTTAAAACATTATTTATTTCACCATTTTGCAAACTTGCTTAGGATCAAAATAAATAATGTGCTCTTGAATATTCCATTTATTAATCAATAGAACTCCCTCATGAAAATATCATCTATCTTGGGTTACTAGCATCATTTTCTAGAGTATTTATCTAATGATAAATCCCATTGATTATGAGGGAAGGATATAAATTAACAAATATCTTCAACTTCTAATGGCATCATTAGTACTTAGGAAGCATAATATCGTCATGTTTATCTTTTCACTTTAAATTTATGGATCAATTTTTTTTTTGAATTTCCTCTATTTCTTTCCAATTTGCTATTGGTTTCTTAGTTTTAATAATTTATCTTGTCTAGTTTGCTCTCATGAAGAATTTATTGAATATGTTTTTGTTTATTGCTTTTTCACTTAACAAGTTTGATAATGATGTTTTTCAATTTTTGGATTTCATAAATTTCAGAATTCTTGTACTTATGCAATTTGTGCAAGGATAATAAATAATGACACTTTTAATACTTTTTGACATATGCCTAGGCTCAATGTCTAATTTTGCATTTAGAAGCATAGATATGATGTGACTTATAAAAGATATTCTACACTACAAAGTTTCAATTTTAAGCTAAAGTTGAGTATTTATATGAGCTTTTTATTTAAAGTTCATGATAAGAGAAGTACCCTATAAATATTAATTCTCTCGTTTCTTTCTTATATGCATAGAAGGATGCTTCTTGTATGATTCCTTAGTTTCTTTTTTAAGATTTATGATTTTTTGTCATTTATGATTTAGATTGCTTATTGGTTTATTCTACTTTATAAGAAGTCACTTATTGGAAGTGAAAACTTGAACATGCATTTTTAACTAAAGGCAAGGCTTGATCCTTTTCCTACCCTAGAGGAGAAGATTTTAAGGATTGGTTGTAAGGGTCAAAACTAGTATTGGCACCTCAAAATCATTAGCCTTTTCTTTCTTGCTAATGAATCATCTTCTGCATGCTACAACACCACGGCTAAGACATCATAGCTACATCGTAGGCTTTTATATAACATTGTAGATATGGTGTATTCAAAGGTGGTAAAGTCTATAAATACCCACCACCTACTACATTAAATGCACCATTTTGATCATAGTATAGCAAAGCTCTTGCAAATTATTTTAGTGAAAGTTAGAATTTGTCACCAAGTGCCTACAATGTGAACTAAGTGGCTTGTTTGAAATCTTAGTTGAGTGATTATGTACATGAACACATTTTCATGATGTCAATAACATCGAGATCTATTTACCTTCATTGCAATACTTGGCAAAGTTTAATGATTTCCTTAATTACAATTTAATTTCTTAATGTACTTAGTGTAATATTGACCTTTCTATGCATGTTAATGACTTGGCAATGAGTATGATTAGTTTCAAGCATAAATATGTAATTGTTTAAAAACTTGATAATTACATTGCTTGGTATGTCCAACAACATATTTCTTGGTAATCCCAACAACGATTACACCTGTTATAGTAGGAATCATTGCAATAATGAGATTTGACACAACTTAACATGAAATTAAGCTAAGTAATCTAATAGTCTAGGAAAACTAATCTTTTGAGTAATTTCTATCAAATCAAAAGAGGACTTGGAAATCATAAAAAAGAAAATCCAACAATTTAAGCCAAATTTTTTTGCCAAATGTTAGTAACTTAGAAGAAAAATTAAAAAATATGTGTGTGGAATAGCTAGTAGAACATGAGTAGAGATCACATGCGGATCTATACAAAATGAGACATAATGAGTGGCTGGTAGAGAAAAGTGATTAGCAATGAGATGCAAAGTGGAACATATATAATTCATTAAAATGTTAAACTAAGGGCAACCACATGAAAGCAACAACTAGATCCTAGCAAATTTGGATGATACCAAAGATAAAAGCCAAAAGGTAAAAACCCACATTATAGTAAAAAGAGGAAATCAAGAACCTACAAAAAGATGTTCCAAGACATGTATCAGGGATCAAAGGCATTTGATGAGGAGTTTTGTTACCCCATTCTTTCTCTAATGCATACACTTGATGCAAATCTAGTGTGAACAATGGTAGATTTAATAGCTAACGAAGTAGGAGGAAGGATCAAATCAATGTATTGACCTAATTCTAAGTGACTTGATCAAATCAATGTATTGATAACACAAAGGGAATACAATGCATTAGTAGGAATAGAGAAAGAAAGAAGAAAAAAAAGAGGGTAATTATTCTACAAAGAGGCAATATCTTTGGAAAGAGATTTCCAAATTGCTAATTGTAAGAAATGGTAACTACGTTATATTAGAGATGATTACAAAATGCTAAGCAAAACTTCAAAAGATTGATGAAGTTAATTTCAAATCAAAATGTTTGAAAAGCCAAACTAATGGTAACAAATGCCAACCAACCCCTTTTTGTTTAGGAATATCCTTCTATTTATGGCTGAAAATGCCATGTATATCACATAGAAAAGATGCATTAGGGTCCACAAAATCTTTTAAAAGGTTTTGGATAGGAAAATTAATATATAGAAATGAAAATTGATGTTAGATAGATGTTGAATGCAAGATTGATGTTGGACATCAAAGAGCCAACATGCTAAACAAGTGAAATTTGATGACAAATGTCAAAAGTATATTTGACGCTAGACATAAAAAGTTAAAGATAGAATTAACATTAAAGCTCATGACAAATGTCAAAAATAGAAGCCATAAAAGAAAAACCAAAATGATGTTGCTGGTGATACAAAATGTCATTTCTAGCAAGTTGGAGATAGAAATTTAGAAACTACATTGCAAATGATGTAGGATGTTGAATCTAGATTGTTGAAGATGACCTTAAATGCTAAAAAGCCATAGAATGTACCTAAGTCTCTAACTTATATAGAAAAAGCCAAAGTGAGTATAGATACTACTAAAGACCTAAAGGAGAATTCATCAAGAAAGGACATGAACTAGCAGGTACCTGTAAGAGGAATAGATGAAGTAGGATGATAGGGAAGAAACTCTAGGACATCACCAATACACCTATGATGGAGTGCTATGCCACAAAAGTAGGACATGGTTAGATCCTAGAAAGCATACATGAAATGTAGATAAAGCACTTCCAAACCCACTTAGTTCTCTCAAGCATACTCTTACTGGAATAAAATAGAGACACTTGTTTGGCCTCATCAATGTAAAGCAGAAAAAAGAGAAAAGGATAGAGAAAGAAAGGGGATATAGTAGATATCAAGAGAAAGTACAATAAAAAGTAGGAAAAGAATGTTAGGGACATTGCCAATACACCAACAGTGGGTTTCTGTATCATAGAAGTGGGACATAGCTAGATCCCTAAAGTCAACCTCTTCTTTACCTCACTCATATGTAGATTTCACACTCCTTATGTGACTCTACCCTCAACACTCCGTGGTTGCATTAGGTAAGAGACACTCATTTATCCTCAATAGTGTTGAATATAGAGAAGAATGGAAGTAGATGAAAAGAGGGGATGAGAGGAAGAAAAGAGAAATAATTTACAAGAAAGCAAAACTTGTAGTATGCTAAAGTAAAGAACAAAAAGTGGGGGAAGAAAAGAGGATATTGCTTGTACACTTGTCATGAGGATGGTACTATAACATAGAGGTGGGACATGGCTGAATCCTACACACTATATGGTGAAAAAGATATCATATGTATATTGTTGAAGTAACCCCTCCCTGTCTCACTCAATAATATGCTTAATCACACCCTCACATGAAGTAATGAGATATTTAGTTACCTAAAAACCTCAATAGTTGTGTTGAGCACATAAAGTAGAACGAGATAGGGAGCATAGGAAAATATGAAAAAATAGCAAGAGAAATAGTAGAACATGAGATAGAGAGGGGTGTATAGATGCAAAATAGTGTAAGTAAAATAGGGTTTATGCAAACCTATTATCCTGATGTAGTATGTATTCTATCATAGTAGAAATGAATTACTAGAAAGTAAACTTTCACTAGGAGAATACTTGTTTGATCTTGAATAGTCAATAGGTTTAATGCTATATATTGACTATATGTAGTAGTGCTTTATGTAGCTTTTGATGATGAGATCTAGAAATTGATGTAAAAAAAATGTAGATGTCATTTTGTAGAGACTAAACCACAAAAAAAGAATCCTACCAGTTGGGAGAGAACTCTGTATCTCTAGAGTTTGGAAAATGGTGAAAACTAGATTACCTTCATGAATCTCTCTAACTCAAGCCATAGGTTAGAGAGTATGAAGTGCGATTAGTAGTTATATGAAAAGTCATATAATAGACTCATAGGGCATAGGATAGTTGTATGTCCTAATTGCATTGGGTTTTATTGACCATTGTATGGAGAAACAAAATGAGAGTTTTATTGGTAGACTAAGCCTAACTATTATACTAAGGATAGTAAGGTGATTGATGAGACATGAAATTGCTCATATTGCTGGCAGTCACGTTAAGGCACCCATGTTATATCATGGGTCGCGATATCGTGTATGCGATATATCATGGGTCGCGATATCTCATCTGCCTACGATATCGCGTACACGATATCACAGTCAGCCGCAATTTCTATAAATAAGAGGCCACTCTCCCTCATTTGACATCCCAGTTTTAGAGTAGTGAAGCTCTGGCAGTTTGATCCCTCCAGAGTTAGATTTTTTCCAGTGTCTGCTCGCAGTGTGGTGACTGTAGCTGTACGGTGTCTTTATTTGAGTGTGTCGTACTTGGACACGCACATGACCGGCAATAAAGATTGAGATTACTTCATCATTGAAGCATTCACTTTTTTGTTTATTTATTTGTTATTTATTTATTTATTTAATGTTATTTATTACTTTCGTAGCGCGGTGTG
>MNCI01022048.1:129963-158413 GCA_015680685.1 Gnetum montanum | reverse complement strand
CATAGTTGGCATTTTCCTTGAGTGTTTTAGTCACCTTTGAGTAAGTAGTGCATCTCTGGCGTTCTATAACTTCTTCTACACCTTCCAAACAAAGCAAAGAATCAAATTTGCAACCTTGGGAAGGTGCATTTTCTTACCCGAGTTTTTTCTAATATTTCTTTACTATTATCATTGTTTTGCATTATTTTCTCCATTCTGCATTTATTGATCATTGATTTACCTCACATGTCTCGCCTTCGAAACAACATTTAGATAAGGTTAAGATACACCAACTAAGTTCCTGTCTAATCGACCAGACTGTTCAGGGGGCCCCGCTTCCATTTTTCTCCAGCATGGCCCTCGTATGGNTTTGTATTTCACACACACGCAATCATTACATTGCACACAACCGCACGCCGCAACAGCACACACACATAATCACATTAACTACTGAGTTATTTGGAGGTATCTGGGCCTTGGTGTTGCCAGAGACCAGCAGGCACCTAAATCCTGTTCGAGGACACTCGTTGGCGGTTGCGTCCCAAACGGTCGCCAACAGTAGGATAAAAAGCCTCTGATCTCCTCTTGATTTTTGTGTTTCCTAGTTTGCGATTTCCCCTTTTTCACCACACAAGCTGATTTCGACAACGATTGATGTTTCTACCTTGATCCTTGAGGCTCCTTTCTCAACCCAAAGCACCATGGATACTAAGCGGCCACCTAGCCTAGTGCTGGTGCCACGCTAATCCCTTAGGATTCAACACTTGTCACCTGAGTTTTTGGCATAAGACGTAGAGCATTATGACTTTATCTATGCGAAGGTCTAGGAAGATTTGCCCCTGGATCACCAAGAACTCAAGCACAAGTGCAGTTTTGAGTTCCTTTATTGAAATGGGAGGGAGTTTGTCCCTAACCTCAACATCACCATCAGCCTGACAGAGACGTATCAGTGGATCTTTGATCAGCTGCTATGAGTTAGTAGGCCTAGCGAGTGGGACACAGTATCCCATTACGATGAAGTGTTCCAGGACGGGTAGGAAGATCTGGACTCCCAGTCCGAGGGGGTGGCCAAATTTACCCTGTGACCATCCCTCTTGCCATGGCCTTTAGTTCAAACCCCCTTTTTGTGATGTCTCCCTTTGTGATCACCACAAATCTGCCTCAATCTATGCTTTCATCCACCATGGGTAGCCATCTTGCACCTTCAGCATATCAATAGGCACCTCCCTCAATTTGTACCTAGGCACTCTCCCCCCTCATTCTGTCCCATCCTCATACCAAGCGCTGATTACACCCACGTTGCCCTACATACACACCGCTTCTACTTCACAACTTCCCAGAGCCTCTGCTCCTATCTCATCATCTACATCTATTCCATCATCAGTGGCAAGTCCAATCCCAACCACCTGGTGGATCCCAGCTATGTGGCTCCCCACCTCCTAGCCCCACTAGATGTCATAGCACCCTTACCATCAAACATACCAAGTCCTGCAAGTATGGCAACCAAGCGTGGGACTGTGGCCCATTCCATCAATCATGCAAATGACCAACCCCGCAGCACAACCAGCAACCATCGGTCTAACAGCACCACCCACTAGGTGGTGGACCACACAAGTAGCATCCTTTGCAAGGGTAGCCCCAATAGCCCCCCCCCCATAAGCCAAACTGTTGCCCTTGCTACGCCACAAACGATGGTTGCCCTCGCAACCCCACAACCGTCTACATCGTCTCTAGGTCTAGATCAAGTGTTTCAACTTATCCAAATCCTTATTGAAGAGGTTAGGCACCTCAAAGCCATCAGCTCTGATATGGTGCAAATCATGGATTTCTACCATGGCAACCCCATCAGCCTGGTGGTTTCTATGCTTACATTATCCCCTGGGATGCCACTCCCCCAATTTACAGAATACAACGGGGAGGGTAACCCTAACGCACATTTGGTCACATTTAGATCTGAATCTTTGTTGCTACAACAATGGCCACATACCATTATTCATATCTTTGCTATGTCTTTGATAGGCAAAGCTTTAGACTAGTACCGTGCACTCCCGTGCACCTCCATCTCAACACTAGAGTAGTTGTTGACTTAGTTCATGACCTGCTTTAAGTATAACTTGAAGCCCGTAGTCACGCTGGATCAGTTCATGGGAGTTAAGCAATACCCACTAGAGTTGATGTAGAGGTTTATATAGTGGTGGAGCGCTACCTTGACCAAGATCCGTGAGCCTATCGTGGAAGCCCATTTGCTGGCCATCTTCAAGGGGGTGGCGAATGATTTCATCAAATCCAAGCTATATTACCTAGCCCCATGCTCTCTCAGTCAAGCTTTTTCATAGAGAAAAGACATTCAAGACACAGTCAAAGCTAGTAGGGACCTAGCCTATGTTGTGTATAAAAATGCACATACTAAAAAGAAAAAAGAGAAGGGAAACTGTGGAAAAAAAGGCCAATCCCAACAACAACAATAACAATAAGAAAGTGACCACAATGCCAACTAACCCTGTGCCTAGCCCAAGCAATGCTACCCAACCCTCCACATCAGCACCCGAGGCACCCACCCTATCTAAACCTAACTTCGAGTGTAAAGATCACTCCAAGTACACCCCGCTACCTGTCAAACCTTCAGAATTTTTGAAGTAATTGCTAGGGGCAGGGTACATTCAACATAAGTGGATGTTAGAGGAGATGACCAAATGGCACCAGTCGTATTGCAAACTCCTTAGGAATCCCTCCTTGGCTATGCCCAATGAGCCCCTAGTTCCTAAGAACTTCAGGCTGGAGCAGTTCTGCGACTACCACCAGCTTTGTGGTCACAACATGGATTACTGTCTAGCCTTAAAAGATGACATTCAATGGATGATTGATCAAGGGAAGTTGGTGCTAGACAAAAGCAACCTCATCCACCCTAAAAATCAATCCATGCATGTTTACAAGAACCCCCTCAACGCTAATGATGCGGGGTACATCATTAATACAATTGGCGTAGATGATAATCCGGAACCACCATAGTAGCTGTTTGTGGTTTGTGCACCTCAACATAGCGTAGCGATACCAACAATGGTAACAAAGACACCGTAGCAACCGTTTGTCCTTAAGGTTCCTCCTCAAACATCTGCCTCCACACCGTTTGTAGTTAGAACTGAACCATCACCTGCAATAACACCATAAACACCATTCATCATTAAGGGGCCAAAACACTCAACTGCCCCCATCCCACAAAACCAGCATAAGATGACATCATAGCCTTCTCGTTCAAGGAAATGGGAAGAGCGTCTGATAGGTGAAACAGCTACAGAACATACCACCCCAAGTCTTTCCAAGCCTACTCCTTCATCCTCTACATCTACGCTCGCCTTGTCACCAAAAGTTAACGCAGCTACATGTGCATGGTCATCGCCACCTCACCCGAAAGGGTCTAGTCCCAAACCTGAAACTGCTCCTCCTTAGGAAATTTTTCTTCTAGGACCAATGGAGGAAGAGAAGGGTGGTAAATAACAAGAAGGTGTATAGGATCTCCTAAGCACTCTTAATGAGGTAAAACAGGCTCTAAAACAAAAGAACACAACGTTGAGCCTATACGACCTAGTAATGACATCCACCGCACACCGTAAGGCTTTGGTTCGCATGTTAATGTCCATACCAGTTGATGAGAACATGCCAGTAGAGGAGAAAGTAATTCATTCATTCATGCTTCCTTCTATGCCCAAAGAACCGCAGCCATCCCAATTGACATTCTGTGACGAGTCCATTAAGGAAGACCCTAAAAAGGGTCAAGTGACGACAACATCCCTATTCATCATAATTCGGGTTGGTTAACATAAGATCCGAAGAGTACATGTTGATGATGAGGCTGCTACAAACATCATCCCGTTCCCCATAGTGGACAAACTGGGTTTGGTAGACCAAATCAAACCCACGACAACATCATGTTTGAAGTCATTCAACATGGCACGCGTAGTGGTGAAAGGTACTATCCACATTGACTTTGTGGCAGGGGAACAGTTCCCCACATGTGCAATGTTTATTGTGATGGAAGAGATGCCCAAGTTTAACTTGATCTTGAGGAGGTCATGGCTAGCCCAACTTAGGACCGTCTCTTCACCCATACATCAAGAAATCCATCTACCCTATGCAGGTAGGGAGGTGGTGATCCACGATGACGAAGTGACAACCTAGGCAATAAATAACGTAGATATGGAGCAAGGTTCAAAGGTCATAACCTATGAGAACAAGGCACCTATTCTCGTCAATACTAATTGTTTGACAAAAGAGCCAACCCAAGATGTTGGCTCAAAAAATGAAATTGCATGGGCCGAGTTGCCTTTTCAAGCGGTAGACGATGATGAAGGAGAATACCGTAACAAAGCCTCTCAACCTTACGTGTT
This sequence comes from Gnetum montanum, assembly GCA_015680685.1. Taxonomy (NCBI): domain Eukaryota; kingdom Viridiplantae; phylum Streptophyta; class Gnetopsida; order Gnetales; family Gnetaceae; genus Gnetum; species Gnetum montanum. The sequence goes on along the minus strand of MNCI01022048.1, from coordinate 154,049 downwards.
GCCAAGCCCATGATGGGTTAGAAAGCAATTGCAAGGATGATCATTACTCATGTAGCATAACAACACCACTGCTCCTTACCCAATTAACGCCCATTATACATTTATTCCTTGTTTGCTTCACATTCACTTATTTACGCTAAGTGTCTAACTTATTCTTTAAACCGTTTACATGTCCTTTGTTTGCATTGTGCCATGGCCCACTAAGTCCTAAAATTGGCAAAATTTTCCCTTACCATCATCCCATGGCCCAAAATGGCCTAAAACTAGCAACGGCCTAAAATGGCGTTAAACTATCGCAACAACCCGAAATGGCCTAAAACTAAAACTAGATGTTCCTAATGAATTCAATTCATAAATAAAAAGAGAATAAAATAGAATAAAAATATATACAACATATAACACATAAGCAAAATAAATCTCTTTGTATTTCAATTTTTCTTTCACAAATTAATAATGTTTGTGACATTCGTTGAATTCAAATAAAATGGTCAGCTGCTATGCTACGACCCTTCGCCCATTCCATCATTTCTTACTTCATTAGGCCCTATGTTTTCACCTGGATCCTACATCATAAAAAATGAACTAGTCAGCTAAAGTTACCATAAAGACTCCAACAAAATAAATTGTCGCTACGTCGAAGTATGACTCACCCAAGATAGCCCCGCATCTATTTCAGGGGGTATCCGATCCAGACCTATCGCCAGGCATTGTAAGATCCCCTCTTCCGTGATGTTAGCCCAATTCCTGTCACCCAAATCAGTGCTTGTAGAAACTTTCTCCTTCTCTATGGATGTCCATCTTGGGGGACTAGGAGAAAAGGTGGTAGTGGTGGTCTCACCCGCAAGAAAGATCACTTCCCTTTAGGGGGACTCACTCACTATCACCTATTGCATGAACCTGTCATAAGCCCCAAAATCACCAATAATATCAAGGAATACCTCGTGAGTATGTAACTTGACCGAGACATCCATGTATTGGTAACGATAGGTGGCATGTTCTAGCTTATACATATGCTTATGGTTTTTCTATGCCTGCCCCCACTTGTAAACCTTGGCACTGTAATCTTTATAGTCTTGGTTCTTCTGGGCTAATAGGTCCATTTACATGCGCTGCTCTATTATCTCATGGGTGGCCTCATTGCTGCACCACATGATCATCCAATACCTCACGTAGTCAATGATGGCTATGCGTCAACTACCATTGTTGGTGTCTCGAGCCAACAAGAATTTGTTCCTGGAACGGAGATCTCCTACCTCAGTAGTCAAGTTGGCCTTCTTCTTCTCAAGCCTCTGGACTCGTTTCTAGAGGTCTTCGTTCATGCGCCTACATTCCCACAAGGAGCATGTTGAGTATAGCGCACATTGGCTTACTTCATTGTATACATGATAGGGTACTTCAGTTACCTTCGATGGAAATGCAGGCATGACGTCGACCTTTACCACCCGCTTAGGGTCCCACTTGAGATGAGAAGCTGCCAACCACGCATAAAAAATGCATTAGTCATAGAGGCGTAGTTAATGCAACAACATACAGTCTAGCATAGCACTTTAACCTACCCACTTTCAGGTCAACCTTCCTTACATAGTTGATCATGTCATTGACCACCCCTTCCATGAAAGTAAATTTATCAAGGAATTCAGTCTATGGTCACAAGCAGATCGAGGACAAGCCAGAGGTATCAACAGTGGCATCAGATGCATGGTAAAATGTGTTAGTTAAAGTGGAGAGAACCATAATAGGGCTAATGAATAGCATAAATGATAGTGTAAAGCTCCTACCCAGAAAACCCTCAGGGGTGATAGTGGGGGGGTCGCCCATCTGCACATTGTCAAATATGTGGTCAAACTCACCAGCATCCAAATGGCCCTCTCATTCTAACTAACCCAATAACATAGCAACATCCTTGATGCTCATGTGCCCCTCCAGCACTAAGTTGTTCTCTACAAAAGGGTCGTCAGCAGGGGCCTTGTCCTGGTTGCCAAGAGCCTCTTCATCATTGGCTGGGCCCCTTTCTTCATTGACAGGGACCTCCTCCTCCTCCTCCTCTTCATCAACAGAGACCTCCTCCTCACCAATCAAGGGCCTTTCTTCTATAGTAGGGGTCCTTTGCTCATTGATAGGGGCCCTCTCCTCTGTAGCCAGAGCCTCCTCGTTTTCACCAATCACCCTTGTTGTAGGGTCCACCACCTCTTCTCCCTCTTCTTCTTCTTCTTCCTCCACTAATAAAGCATAGTCGCAGTAAGTAAAGTATACTAACCTAAATCAGATGCTACACTGTGCTACGCTACCTAGCGTAACATAACATAGCAAACATTAGCCAAAAAATAAATAAAAACAAAATTAAAAAAAAGTAACGAACACTTACCAATTAGAGGCTACACTCTACGAAGCTTCAATTGCAGCTTCTTCCCCATCTCTTCATTAGTACAGGGGGTCTCATCAGCAGGGTGGGACCTCTTGCGTTGTAGCTTGGTCGTCACTGTCTCTGCAATGAGGTGTTCCCCCCTTGTCACACTACTCATGGTAATGGGGGGTGCCTCTCCCACACTATCCTTGACACGAACATTGTATGCCACCTAATCCTTGGTTGTCATTGAGAATGACTCCCCAATGGCTTATGGGGGATCCTGAGATTGGGTGGTATGGAAGACTTGGCAGATCTACAGTTTGGAGATCTGGCTACGATCTTGTAGTATCTAGACCCCATTCTAGTGAACTACCAAGAATTTGCAAAACGTCATAGACAGGCTATGAAAAAGACATGGTGCACATTGAAATGAGATTCAAGCTTCCCGCGAAGCTTGACCATTTTAGCTTGCATGCCTTTGCAAAGTTTCTTGGCCCAATTGTAATAGGTCCCTTCTTCCATGACATCCCTCATTATCTGAGCCTACTCAATCCCAATGATTTTTCCTTAGGATAGCATCTTGGGGAAGGCACGGGCACGAAAGACAAGGTAAATCATTTTGACCACCCATAGCCTGACTTTCTCAATATAAATCCCCTTTCGGGCCTTTGCAACCCATAGACACACCTCGATGTCATCCTAATTGTGTGCATCTTTCTTGGATTTTTCTCCCACAGGGAGACCATCAAAGGGAACACCAAAAATATTTGCTAACAATTTATTGTTGACATCAAGTACCACGTGCACACCATGAACATGTGTGCGGAAGCGGTCTACCTTTTCGGAGAAGGATTCAGATAGGGAAAGCATCTCAGTAAGTAGGACACTTAGGTTAACCGCCAAAAAAAAGTCCATAAGCCCAGCCTCCTGAAGCTTATGGACCAGCGTGGTTGGGGCTCCATTGTAGAGCCAGCACTGGGTCTCCTCCACCTCCCCATACTTAAAAAAGAGGTTGGTCTCATTGTGCCCAAAGGTAATCATAGTCACCTCCTGAGATTTCTTTGCTACTAAAATGATTCATAAAAAAAAAGAATACAAAAAAAAAGAGAAAGAGGATTAGCAAAATGTAAACATTACTCAAACATTTAGCAGTGAATGCACACTTTAGCGTACTAGGTTTAAACGACATGGGAAACGATGGAAGATCCACCAACATGTCTTCAATGGTAAGCGGCTTGAGGGATGTCCATTCCCTATCCAACCAACCAACTTCTTTACATTTCCCATAAAATTGGAAATACCGAGTTGGATAGGTTCTGAACTCACCTTCAAACTGGCCTATCACACTGGTGCACACATTCCCATAGGAGGAAAACTCCCACAGGGCCATCTATGCCAACGCTAAGGCATTCGTGTCACCGTGAAGACCACTTCTGTCAATAAAAAACCTAGTAACATAAAAAATGAACATATACACTATTAATACCTGTGTCTAGCATAGCATGGATTACATGACAAAATACCTTCATAGAACTCACCCACTGGCATAGTAAATGGTTCCAGGTGAGTTCTGAAAGCAAGTGTCCATGTGGCAGGCAACAAACAATGTATTGTATAACTGGTAACACTTATACTCAGGCATCTCCCAAATCCAACTTAAGCGTCTTAGGATTTTTGGATGTTGGTTGGAGCCTTCTACCTACTCACCCCTGATTGACCCATTAGTCAAAAATTTCAGAATACCCCGATTTGCCCTAGGCAATAGGGTTTCTGTGATTGCAACTGTTGTCTCCGCTGATAAGTGTGACCAAACGATCATACTAAGATGCTGGAGGAGAAACTATAAGAAGTCCCATGCACCCTCCCAGAACCAAACCACCTGCCACTCCACACATGCGTAAGGGGGGGGGGACATTGGCCACCAGCTCGCTAAGGTAGCACAAAACTCCTACGATTTCCAGGACAATCAAAATGGGTTTCAACATAACCCTGCACCAACAAAGAACCAAACGTTAGCACTATGTACAAGCAAATTTTACATGTAGCGTAGCATAACCCTCTCATTATGTATAGCATAGCATGGCATTTTCATTACATGTAGTGTACCAGGATTTCGCAGTCACAAAAAAAATAAAAAAAATGTAAACAAACAACAACAAAGTAAGCCTCGCAAAGTAGTATGGCCATCAAACCTTCCACAATGCAAAAATGCTCAGATGATATGTACTAAAGCGAATGAACAAGAATAGGCAAACATGTAACATAATGTAATTAACACATTACTACGATAAGCAGAGCAATATGGCAAGCTTAACAAATTTAGCAACGCAGCAGTATTGCAAACTTAACAGCGTAACAATATGACAAACCTACTAAACCTTGCAACGTACTGGAATACAACAGTAAAAGCATTACAAAGTGTAGAAAAGTAAGATTTTACTATGCTGCAGCTATCCCAACCATATTTTGGCTTTACAAAATAACTCGTGTTGTACTGCGTTAAACACATGTCTTATTTGTCAAATCGTGCAGAAGGCCAAAACCCTCTTGAAGGCTGCATGCTACGCAAGCCATGCGCTAAGCTACCCAGGCTCACCCAAACCCCCACAACAAGGTAGTTGCAACTATGGTGGCTAAGGCAATACTGCATGCAGTTGTAGCATAACATCTGTATAGCCGTTATGGCCAACTAGCGATGACAGCAACATAGCGCCCAAAATGGTGACCAAAATGATGGTAAAGGATGCGGATTTCAATAATAACGATTGCAAAAGTCTAAACAACAAAGGCAACGTAACAACTTACCAAGCAAATAGAGTCTCCTCCAGCACTGTAACATGCACCTGAGTTAGGCGCCCCAAAGTGTCCATGACTTTGTCCACTTTAGTGAGCCCTTAGTGCTTACGTTCACCTTTAGGTGTCATTGCTTCACTTGCAAATGCCATTGGCTACAACGCTACGCTATTTCGCTTTCTCTTGGCACAATCGCACTACTCTCTAGATGTGAGCTCTACGCTCTGACACCAAAAATGACAAGTTTACCAAGGGTAAACCCCTATTTATAGCTGATGCAGTTGCCATTTTTGCACCTTGAGTAATGTGGGATGCCCCATGTAGCGTAGTACTAGCGTGTCATAAACTTGCGATAGCATAGCATTCCTGTTTGCAAATGGGTGGGCCCAACCAAAAAATTTTCCTCACCTTAAATTTGAAACCTACTAGTACGAAGCCTGCACACCATGTCTGCAAAGACCTTAAACTAGCAACTTTATCTAAAAAACTACATCACGGTCCACAAAGACCTTAAACTAGTAACTTTATCTAAAAACCTATTCACAGTCCTCAAAGACCGTAAACTAGCAACTTTATTTAAAAACCTATGCACCATAGTCCACAAAGACCTTAAACTAGTAACATTCTACGAAGCCTACCTATTAAAGATCTGAAAAGACCTTAAACTAGTAACCTTATCCATCAACCTATTAACGGTCCGCAAAGACCTTAAACTAGTAACTTTACCTTTACAACCTATTAATGGTCCACCACGATCTTAAACTAGTAGAATTAGCATCAATTGCATGTTCAAATCCACTCATGGTCCACCAAGACCTTAAGCTGGTAATTTGCAAATTTGGCCGAATGTTTGACAATCATTGCATGTTTCATTATTGCTTTGCAAATATTTACTATTATGTGCCATAGCTTCAAACAAGTATCACTTGATTGAGCTTCTTCTTATTGTGGTAGGTTGAATAAGATGGCCATGCAGCATGATCTACACTCACTTTTAACCTTAACAAGTCCTCATGGCAAGCTTGCAATATACCCGAGCTTAGAGTCAATAGACTGGGATTCATCAACTAATAATACTATAGTATCCCTAGAAACATCCCTAGATTGGCCCGAACACTTGGTCCAAGCCTTAGACTTAGAGGTCGGGGATGTGACTGAGGACCCTCTCATCGAAGCACCAATAACGACATCTAGAGGGGAAACAAAAATGCTAAAACTAAGTTCCCTCCTAGATGAACAAATGCAAAAAGATGTATCCAGAGTCCTTCAAGACAACATCAAAGTATTCGCATGGTCTTACAATGACATGCCAGGATTAGACCCATAGCTAATACAACATAACATTGTATTGGACCCGCGTGTCAAACCAGTTAAACAAAAGGCTCAAAAGATTAAACTAGAAATTGCACTAGCCGTATGTGATGAAATCACTAAGCTATACCAAGAAGGTTTCATTGGTGTAGTCAATTACTTAGAATGGGTGTCAAACATCGTTGTAGTCTCTAAGAAAACGGGAGGGATAGGAATCTGTATAGACTTCTGGGATCTAAACAACGCAACGATTAAAGATGACTTCCCACTACCAAGTATCGACCAGCTTATCGACACTATGGCTAGTCATGCTTTACTATCCTTCATGGATGGGTTCTCGGGTTACAATCAAATTTGCATAAATCCATAGCATCAGTTGACAACTACATTCATGATTTTCCTAATTTTGAAATCCTAGCTACAACTAGTGGTTTTCATAGAAATGATATAGTGAGCTGGATCTTGATTTTCCTAAGTAAGAAATTCTTCTACATGCTAGCAGAATTGATTATGTGCAAAAGATTATTTTTTATAATCTTTCAAAGTCATGTCACTATTGTCATTGAAAGTGTCATATGTTTGATTCATGCCTTTTTGTATTATGAACAAAAGGCTATGCAAGTGCATTAACACCAAGCTACTATAAACACTACTAAGGTCTCTTCTACAAATGTTGTAGATCTAAATAAGGTTTTTTCTACAAATATTTCAAATCTTACATTGATCTCTCCTCTGTGCCTTAGAAAATTCTCTAACTCTCCTATCTTTCCTAGACATAGAAAATTTCATATCTCTCTCTGCATTTTAGGACAAATTGTTCATCCTTCCTCAAAAATTAGAGTCTTCTTTCTATCTCTTTGATGAGTTGTTTGGTTGGTTGCATCAACAGCATCCCATCGACATGATCTTGTTGACATAGAGTTTGATCCATTGATGTGTACCTGTCAACAAGGCCCACTGTTTCACCTATACATACATGCTCACTAGTCACATTTATGGCATTCCTTTTATAAGTTGTAGCAAATTTCTTGCAATTTTGTCATTTCAAAGTTAGAATATTTTTCTAAGTGCCTACAATAGGAGTCAAATGAAATATATATCTTTATTCAAGCATTGTTGTACCTAAGCATGATAGTGTGTGCAACAATAAAGATGATCTTTCTAATAAACCTTGCAACACTTTCAAATAGATTAATTGTTTATTTATGCATTTAATTTTTTATGTAATTTTTTAATGCTTTAAGTAATTAAGTAATTAATTAAGCTAAATTAAGCTAGATTAAATAGAAATTAATTAAGCACATGAGTATGACAACTTTGAGCATATGCTTGGCCCTTGGTAATCCCAGTAACACTTAACATTTGGTAACCCAATAGCGTTAAATGTGTTCAAGATGTGTACAACAAGTGGAAAGGGATGCTTATGTTAGGATTAGTTAAGTGTAGCTAGTTAGATTAAATTAGCAATTTAATTATTTTATTCATTATTCTTTATCCTTAGGTGACTTAAAACATAAAACGTAAAAATGATAAAAATCATATGCCTCAATTGCACTTAACCCTACCTTTGCATTTCACAAGTGTAATTGGAAAAACAATGATTACAATGGTTAGTTTTACTTCCTAAAGACTAGTGTACTTAGAAGGCTATAAGTCCACAGAATTTGATTGGATCGTGCATGAATGCTTAGTGATTCTCAACATGAAGATTCTTCACCCCTTGACTCTAGTGAAGGGAGCTTGAACCTAAAACTACAATCCACTATCAACAATCCAAGTTTAGGAAAAAGTGGGAGTCAAGGCAGGGGCTTGGGCAAGCATCATAATGATGAAACTATGATGGAGGTGAATGTCAAGACAATGATTGTAGGCCCTAAACAAAGGGGTAGGAGAGGACATCATAAGCATCATCAAAATCATGATGATGATGAACCTTTGCTTGCAACTCAAAACATGCTAAACATTGCAAAGGCAATCAAAATTCCAACTAGGTATTTGAAAGATAGTAGAATCAAGAGGTTGGATATGAACAATATTCCCAGATTTGAGGAGGAATATAACTCTGATTCTCATACCCATCTTCAAGCCTTTCATAATGCCTATGCTTTGTAGAACATAAAGAATGATCAGCAAAAATTCAAGTTTTTTCCTAGGATAGTCATAAAAGAAGCAAAACATTAGTACTCCTCTTTGGAGCCAGAATCAATTTGTCAATGGAGTACAATTTTTGAGCTATTTAATGACAAATATCAGACATACTCCAGAGTGTCCAATTTGAGAAAGTAAATCCAAGGCTAGCAACAAAGAACACATGAACCCTTGGATGTAGCCATGGGTAGGTATTATTCCCTTTTACACAGATGTCCTAGCCATGATTATTCTCAATAGAAGCAACTTTGCCATATCATATATGGGCATTAATCAAAAACAAAAAGAACCTTTGGGGTTTATGCCCAAGGGAGATTGTCAGAACTTTGAGTTCATTAGATTCAAAGGCTCATTAAGCAGGTTGCAAAAGAAGAAGATGAGTTGAGAAAATGAGAAAGTACTAAGGAGTATAACCAGGATCCTTCCATCAGAAAAAGGGAGGTTTGATTCTATGACAATGAGGGGGAGGCACCACTTGATGAAGTGGTGTAATGAAAAACCTTACCAATTCAAAATTCTATCTAAAATTTCAGCTCAGGTTGATAAAATAAAGAAGTAAAGGCACAACTACTGCAGTAGAAGAGGTTGTGGGGTCAGAATTAGATGATGATAATGGGTGTGACATCTACCAATATGAACATCCTAAGGGATGTTGCCCTATTGTGTCACACTTGCAGGAATCTAGGGTGCACACTCTAAATCCTAGGATGGAAAAAAAGTAAGCACCTGGAAGATTACCTTATCCTCAAGGTAATCCCAAGCAGTTCCACCAACAATAAGCTTATTATCTAAGTGGAGCTCCACCAAGACCATATGAGCAATATTAGCAGTGGTAGCATCCACAATCATGGGGGATGCCACCACTGATGTAGTAGCACCCTTACAAGAAACCAAATCCATATGGGTACTATGTTCAACAACCCATATCTTTGCATGAATTTTCCAATCACGCTTTCTTCTAGTATCACTACTACCATCTAGAGTACTATAGAATTCATTCTCCATCTCCTAGAGGGAAATCCCCATATTGTTATCATCTTCCTCATCCTTGAGCACATGTCCCTCCACCTACAACCCAATTACCACTTGCTCCATTCATGCAAGATGAAATTCTTGCATAGCTATAAAAATGTAATGCTACTAGGGCCATTAACTTACAATTGTTTCCTCAGCTAAGTAGTTTGGAAAATAGATCCCATAAAAGACCTTTTTTTGAACTAATAGCCTTAAAAATCTCTCACCAACTCATGTGGCTGGTCACCCTATATCTCCTTCATCTTCTGCCTATATTCCTTCCAAGATCCACATAGTCATGTTAACCCACACTGTATTGATTATATCAAGTTTGGAAACCTTCCCAAAAAAATAGCTAATCTTGGAAGTCCTCTCATCTACTTGCAAATTGTTGGATATGAGCCATGCAAGGCTCTTCTTCATTCACATTCTAGTGTTAATATAATTTCCCATGAAATGTACCAAACTTGGAACTTTTCTCCTATCAAGAAAAGCAACATCCATTTAGAATTGGCATATCTATCCATCACTATTCACTTGGGACTAGTGGAGGACATTATGACCACTATTTGTGGGTGGTCCTATCTTGCTAATTTCCCGGTGATCAAGGTTGACAATTGCAAGGGGGATTTTCCAATCATTATGGGAAGGGCTTGGTTAAGCACTATTGATACACTAATGAGCATCAAAGATATTTCCTTAGAAATTTCTAAGGAAAATGCTTTTGGAAAGATCAAAAAGAAGAGAGTCCAATGCATTGTGTACAACGATACAAGGTGCACTTGTGTGCAGAAATTATGGTTTATCAAAAGCACATCAATCAAAGCATGCAAATAGTGTGCAAATGAATTTGAAATTCAAAAGTTCATGTATGCAGTAGCCAAAAAATAGGAGGGTACCTAGTGGCTAACAACTAATTCTGAGAGTAGCACACTTTGCATCGAACCAATTGAGAGCTTAACATGTGCCTATGTTAAAGGCATGGATGAACTAGAGAAATTTTATCACCAACTCTCTAATGATGAACCTGACGATACCAATTAGGGAGAGTTGGAAATCCCTAATAGTTTTAAACAAGAGCCTTTAAAGTTGAAAACTCTACCTATTGGCATGGAATTTGCATTTCTAAAAAATGGCAAGTAGATGATAATCAATGCCAACCTTGCTCCTAAACAAAGAAAGATGTTGTTGAATGTGATTAATAAATGGCTAACAACCTTTGCTTGGTCATATCCTAAACTCATAGGGATTGATCTTCAAATATGCTAGCATCACATCTATACTAATTTGGCCATAAAGTCAAAGAGGCAACCGTAGCGACAGTTGAACCCCAAATTAAAGCAAATCATCAAAGAGGAAATTGAATAGCTCCTTAAGGAAGGGTTCATCTATCCAATTGCAAATCATGAATGGGTTAGCCCACTCATGATCATGCCAAATAAATGTGGTAAGTGGTGGGTTTGTATTGATTTCAGGCTATTGAACATAACAATGTTCAAAGATCATTTCCCATTATCATTTGTGGACCAAGTGTTGGACACTATTTTTAGGCATTACTATTACAGCTTTCTAGATGGTTGTAGTGGCTATAACCAAATTCAGATCATGCCTAAGGATTAGGCCAAAATAACATTCAAAATTTTCTGGAGGACTTTTGCATATAAAAAGATACCTTTTGGTCTGTGTAATGCCCCTGCAACTTTTCAATGTCTTGTCCTAAGTATTTTTCAGCAGCAGATTGGTAGTGGGATGAAAGTCTTCATGGATGACTTCTCCACCAATGATGCTACATTTGAGCAAGCCTAGACCACCTTGATAAAGTTCTTAAAAGGTGCATGAAGACCAATCCTTGGCTCAATTGGCAAAAGAGTCATCTCATGGTCCAAGAGGGCATTGTGCTAGGGCATAAAATCTCACAAGTAGGGATTAAGATGGATCCTGAAAAGATTAGGATTATTAAAGGAATCATCTACAAACCAGAAATAGTTAAAGATGTTTGGTCATTCCTTGAACACACTAGCTACTACTGATGATTCATAGAGAATTTCTCTAAGATCATGAATTCGTTGGTTGATCTAACAAAGAAAGATGCTTCATTCATATGAACCAAGGAATGCAAAAGGGCATTCTAGCAACTTAAGGAGAATCTTGTAAAAACTTCAATTCTACAAGCACCTAATTAGTCCCATCCATTTCACATTATGACAAATGCATCAAACTATGCCTTGGGAGTTGTGCTTAGAAAGTTGGATTATTAGAAACATCCTTATTGCATCCAATGCGGAAGCCAAAGCATTGTGGGTGCATAGCTCAATTACACCACAACAAAGAAAGAACTGATGATGGTGGTGTATACCTTGGAGAAATTTAGGCACTATGTCCTTAGATACAAGGTGTTTGTGAACACTAATCATAGTGCCATTTTCTTCCTCATGAACAAGTCGATGATGAGCCACAATGTCATACAAAGGCTAATGATCTTACAGGAGTTTGATCTTACAATGGTAGATCAAAGGAAAACTAAGAACATGCTCATTGATCACTTGTATCAGTTACAATGGGACAACAAATAGGACTACTCTTTGATCAATTTTCTAATGAACTCCTCTTTGCCAATGAAATAAATGAACAAGTGCCCAATGAACCAAAATGCTATGATGGCATCTTCTTACTTAGGAGATGCCACAAGATTTGGATCATCAGAAGAAATATCAATTTCTTCATCAGGCCAAACACTTCATGAAAACTAATAGACACCTTTCCAAGGTATGCCTCGATGGCCTAGTTCACTTGTGTGTTCTTGATATGGATTAACTATGCATTCTCCAAGATGCTAACAAGGGCCCTTGTGGGGGTCACTATGCAAGAAGATGCACGGCCATTAAGATCCTGCTAGTAGGGTATTACTATCCAATAATCTTCAAGGATGTTCATCAATTCATCTGCTCTTGTGAACACTATCAATGAGATGGTGAGATGACCACTCAAATGGAGGGGCCTCAATAATGGATCCAACCACTAAAACCTTTAACATTTAGGGCATAGACTTCATGGGTCTTATCATGTCCATGTCAAATGGAAAAGTGTACATAATATTCATCGTTAACTATTGTACCAAGTGGGTAGAAGTAGCAACTATGATTGACTATACATCTTTCACTGCTACTCGGTTTGTACAACAAAATATCATAAATAGGTTTGGAGTGCCATGTGCACTAATTTTTGACAATGGAACTCACTTTATAGATGCTACCTTTCACAAGCTCATGCAACACTTGGGGTCGAGCATAAACTAACGACACCCTACAACCCCTAAGCTAATGGTCAAGCTGAAGTCACCAATAGGGAGATCACTAAGATCTTAATGAGAATAATTAGCAAATATAGGAGAGACTTGAGCATGAAACTCAAAGATGCCCTTTGGACCTACTACTCCACATGGAAACTCCATACAAGATACTCTTCCTATGAGCTAGTATACAGCAAGCTTCCAATTTTCCCCATTCAATCCAAACTCCATACACTTTCAATAGCCTATGATTTAGATATTGACCTAAGCCTAGCACAAAAAGGAATATTGATCAACTTTAACATGCTAGATGAGAATATACTAGTAGCACTATCATTAAATAAATTGCACAAGGCATTCAACAAAAAATTCCATGACCTTAGGATAAGGAAAGTTAAATTTCAACCTAGAGACAAGGTCCTCTACTAAAACCCCACACACATACCTCAATGAACTAAGTTTCAAATGTTGTGGAAATGGCCTTACATCATTTATTAGACCTTTCCTTTTAGGGTCATTTTGATTTACAAATCTGAGAGCCTAAACAAGAAGCAACTGCTCAACATGCNGGGTCATTTTGATTTACAAATCTGAGAGCCTAAACAAGAAGCAACTACTCAACATGCAATAACTCAAACCTTTTCATGAGCCCAAGCAAGCCAATGCAAGCAACGCCTCATCAAATAGACACCCACAATTAATCTTTTGCATCTTCTCCTCGTAACTCAGTTGTGGGGGAGATGGCTCCATGCTAATCTCTTAAGTGACTTCTCATTTTCTCTACTTTCTTGTTTTACAATTCTTTATTTTACACTTTCTTTGTATTTATACATTTTTCTTTTACACTTTGTTATTCTTCCAAATTTTTGTTTTACAACATCATTAGTATGTTTTATTTTTCTTAAATATTTTACAATTTCTTTTATATTTTTCTTTATTTTGGTGTATATTTTCCTTGTTTTCTAATAAATTACTTTATTACCAACAAGACACAATGATATTGTAGTTGTTCACTAATGGTGGTTTGTACCTAATGTCTTTGATTGCTAGTGTCTAGTTTCTATTTTTGAATTTTGATGACTAAAAATTAAGACAAGGTTTCTTTTTCATGGAATAGGCGATGAGTCCATGTCATCCACCCATCCATTAAACTCTATGGTTGGTTTTATTTTTGGAAATATGAGGTTCCTTTTTCATTAACTNCTCTATGGTTGGTTTTATTTTTGGAAATATGAGGTTCCTTTTTCATACACAACTTTAACAAACTCATGATCTTGGTAGTTTTCAAACTTGGGAAAGATTCAAAGGTTTGAACAAGGTGTGACTTCAAGGAGATTCAAAGCTCATTATACCTCTCTACTTGCTTGAGTGCATGTGTGTTTTCATTGATTTCCTACCGTTCCACGTCAACCAATAACAGGAAGTTGAATAAGTCTTTGCATGGTGTGGTTCCCATCCAAAAATCCATAAAAAGCTAAAAAAATAATGCAAATTCAAAGCACACCCCTTAGAAAAAAAACGGGCTACAAGCACTGGTTATGGAACTAGAAAGACATGTTACCCATGCCTGAAGGTCCCCTATAACTAAGGTCTTTTCTCATTTCTTGCTTCTCTTTTCTTCTCAATTAAGGAATGGTGGTTATCTATGGGAGCATTCTTGTGTCTCGAGGGGATGGACTAGTCTTAGAGTGGGGATGCAAAGTCACTAAAAGTGGTTGTTTTTAATTTAGACTAAGGATGGATTTTATCGGGTCATTTAACCACAGAATCCACAAGGGACTTCATGTGATCATAATTCAAAATTCCATCTCACCTTATCTCTCATCCATTGATGCTTTCCATAACCCACCTCATTATCGATTTTCATGTTTTTATTTAATGTCTTAGTTTGACGTGTTGAGATTCTTAGGTAGATTCTTCCTTAACTTTTCATAACCATTAATCAAATGTGGGGCCCATAGAATCCTTAGTTAAGGTTATGCAAGGGAAAAATGAGCATGATCCTACTATGGGGAGGACCCACTTACATATCTCTTGGTTGGCCTAGTTAAGTTCCATATCTTTAGGCATTTTCGTAATCAAATCTTTTGTACACCCCATTGATGCATCCAACTATGCACTCCTTAAGGCATCTTCTCCAATAAATTTCATTCTCCAATTTTCCAAATTTTGAGCATTCAAAAGCCTTCTTCAAGTATTCCATCATGTTCAAGGCTTTTCAGGCTCTCTATGGACACTAATTTCATAAGAAAACTCTTCATATTTTTCAAGATATTTAAAGTAAAAATTTAGAGCATAGGCTCTGTAGATGGGTACCCATCAATGAAGCCCATACGTAAATAGGACCCTATCAACATAGGGGTTCTCCTGCCTATAAACAAGCATGAACACTTTACGATTTTCACATTTGCTCATAAATGAGGAAGGAGTTTTTGAATTTTTCAGAGTCCATAATATTCTAAGAGCCATATCTTCCTAACTATTTGTCTAGTTCACTCTGTTATTCAACCTTGTAGCTACTAGAGGTAAGCTCTTTGTCATGGTGGCCACAAACCTTAAGTTTTTGAATAAAAATTTTTTAGAAAATTTCTAGCTCCCACAAAGGTTTAACAAAGAAACTAACATTAAAACATTGAATTATAAGAGTTAAACTCTTCCAACAAGTTCTAGTGACACTTTAAGTTAAAAATCATCAAAATAATAATAAAATAATCAATCCACCATGGTCCAAACTTAGCCTAAAATGTAACCACCCAATGAGAAAGATACTAAATGTCATAATTCACACATTGAACGCTAATCCTTGGTTATGTTGTGACCATAGATGGCACCTAAGGGAAAACATGCATAGGAAGGAGGATTGTCCCAACCAACGGACAAATGGTCAAGAACAAGAAGGGACCCAGAATAAGCCCACAAGCAAGCAAAGACCCATGCAACAAGACCTCTTCAAGAGGAGCCCAAAGTGGAATTTGTCTAACAAATTTCTGAAGAAGCTATGACAAAAAATAGTCTCACTAAGATGAGGCACCCAAACCTAGACCGAACCTTGAGGTGACCTTGATGGAAGCCTACCTTAGGAATATTGCAAACATGGAGATCTAAAAATCAGTGCTCCAAGAATTAAACTTTGGACCTTTCTTGGAGTTTTCATGACTAGAAGCTAATGCTTAGCTGCAAAACTCTCCCATGTGGCCTACAATCACTTCCAGCGGGGAGTGGTACATGGGAGAGATATATCCCTTCTAGAAAAATTGGTAAGCTAGTTCAACGGTTAAAATCAAGGACATTTCAATTTCTTACTTAGTGAAAGCCATTACAAAGGCCCTTGGGTTACCAAAAACTAGGGCCAACCTTGCAGAAATCCCCATGTAAGCAGATCCTAACATCAAGAACCAATGGACACAATGGTGTTATGGAGTTGATCATAAGGAGTTTGGTGCGCTCACCACAGCAGAGCATGCATACTTCAAGATTACAGCCTTCCACCTCAATCCAATAGCGAGGTCAAGTAAGATCACCACTTTCTCTACTCATGCGTGTACTACTTTAAGTGGTCAATTCCTCATCAACCTTCCATAACTAATATATCTATAGATAGAGATGAGATTTAAAGAAAATGAATGTGGAAGGAAGGCACTCCCCTCCCCCTTCCCATAACTCATCAAAAATTTATGCAAGAAGGGAGGCATAACACGTTACACTAATAACATTGTCTAACATGCTTTGTCCACTTCTTAGGAGGAAATGATAAAAGATAACGTGTCTGCTAAGATCATTTAAGAAGAGGAGCAGTGACTACCACCTCCACCACCTACTCAAGAAATAATGCTAGAGGCCCACACTACCCTTGAGGGCATGCACAAGATCCAAGAGCAGCTCTTACATGAGCAAGAGTAATGAATAGGAACGAGTGGTGGCAACCCATCTGTGTATCACCCAACGATGAGTCATCTCAATAAAGTAGCTCGAACCATTGGCCAAATGGAAAAAGATGCATCAATTTTCTCTACCTAATAAATGCAACTACCTACGTGATCAAATCTTAATGTCGGAGAGGTAATAGTATCTCTCTCTCAATGGCAGTAACTCCCAAAAATCTCTCGAAACATCGCTACTTTTTTGGTATGTCTATAGGAGGGCAAGGGGCAACTCTCTTGGTGATGCAACATCATGGGTAGGAGACAACTATAGAGGTGGTTGTTAATAAAGTTGTCAAGGCCTTAAATGCACCTGCAGTGTCTATATCATACATTTCTGCATTCAAATATGTGTAGATGTTCATAGGAATAATTAGTGATAAATTAAGTTCAACCTAGTAAGAGTTGCTAGACTGACTAATGGGAACCAAGTAACCAATTCTGGATATCTTCGATCTTTCAAACACCATCACAGCAACCCAGTTGGAGCTACTTGAAGTGAGGGGCAAGTGTATGATATTGAAGGGGCAACTTGAAATAGCCCAAGCTCAAAATCAACTCTTAGTTGCGAAGGTTGTAGAATTAAGAGCTTGCCTTGCCAATCTTGCATTTCTCAATCCTACGCTAACATGCAATGAAGCTTTCCAATAGCTTCAAGATAGGCTTAAATAGGTTGAGAATGCAAAGGAGATAGCTATCTTTGACCAATCCATAGCCAATGCCAAAACATATACCATTCAAAATAACTTTTTCTAGACACACCATGAGAATAAAATGTTGATCGTAGAGAATCATCGCCTATGGAATGTTGATGTGTAGAAGTAGTAGATGCAAGAATTTGTCCATCAATAGCAAGAGCAACTAGCTAGAGTGAACACTAAACTGAGGAGATTGATAGCCGAAAACAAAAATCTCTTCATGAAGGAAGTCTAAGCCCTTTGCCAAAAGTCTACAATAGAGATAGCTACTTGGAAGAATGAGGCTCTTAGATTTGAGAGAGTCAAGAACCATTACAGAGATTAGGTCGAGCTATAAAATGAAATCAATTAAAAACACATCCAAATGGCAAAGGCAAAAGTTAATGAAGCCCTCTAGTAGCTTAAGGAAGGAGGTGATGTCTGGCAACCTATCTTTGATGGGCTCAATGACTACTACAATGCAGAGATCTACATGAAAGAGCTGCAAATCAAGAAGATGGCAAAGTAAATGGAGCTTGCCAATCTTTGATATGCAAATCTAGCAATGGTGACTGCCAAATAGCCATGATCAAAGTTAGATAAGCAAGTGGCCTACTCATACTTATTATATGAGGCAAAGTTTAAAACCCATAAGAAGATAAAGCAAAAGCTTGTGATTGCTAATGTTGAACTCAAGGCATGATTCACCGATCAAAGATCCACTACTAAGAACCTAGCCAAAAGGATGAACAACTACCAAAAGCTATAGAATGTAGTCAAGGAGTTCAATGTTAAACACAAACTTTTTGCTACATAGTTTGTCAACATGAAGGAGTTGTTCCCGATAATGCCCTATCCCTGGGATGTTCCCACTCCAACCTACATTCAAGAAGCTACATGGACCATGAACGATCCCAAGGGAAAGGAGGAAAAGATGAAGGCACTATTAGATGCATTTCTCCTTCCACCAAATGTTGCAATTGTTTTCAGACAATTACAACCACCTCAACCACTACCTACATCCAAAGTAGGAGAAGACCCTTTGAAGCATCAAGAGCCTCCACTACCTAGGATCATTTGATCTTCTCCAAAGACATCAAAGAAATGGTTTTTGTCAAGTTTTATCTTGGTGTTCAATTTCGTTATTCTAATCACCCAAAATTTTGTAATCATTGTAAAACAAGTACACTCTGGGCACTTAGTTTTTATTGTGTAGTTTATGTGTTTGTTTTATGTGTTAATAATTCCATACCTTCCCAAATTTTTGTAAAGAACTCGAGGACAAGTTTTCATTTAGTTGTGGGGGTATGATGAGTCATTTGGTTGGCCATGTCAATAGGATGTTGTCGACACGACCCCATCGATGAGATCCCATCAACATGATCCTGTTAATGTAAGGTTTGACCCATTGACGTGTACTCATTGACACGGCCCCTTGTTTCACCTATAAATATGCACTCACCAACTACATTTATGGCATTTCTTTCATAAGTTGTAGTGATGTTCTTGTAGTTTTGTCATTCGGAAGTTAGAATATTTTTCTAAGCACTCGGAGTAGGAGTCAAAGAGTGTATGGATCTTTATTCGAGCACTATTGTTCCTAAGTATGGTAATGTGTGCAACAATAAAGATGCGCATTTTGATAAACCTTACAACACTTTCAAATAAATTAATTGCTTATTTATGCATTGAATGTTTTATGCAATTTTCTTTAATACTTTAAGTAATCAAGTAATTAATTAAGCTAAATTAAGCTAGATTAAATAGTAATTAATTAAGCACATAAGTACAACCACTTTGAGCATATGCTTGATGCTTGGTAATCCCAATAATGCTAAACATTTGATAACCCAATAACATTAAACGTGTTCAAGATGTATACGGCAAGTGGGAATAGATGCTTATGCTAGGATTAATTAAGTATAGCTAGTTAGATTAAATTAGCAATTTAATTATTTTATTCATTATTCTTTATCCTTAGAAGACTTAAAACATAAAACGTAAAAATGATAAAAATCATATGCCTCAGTTGCACTTAACCATACCTTTGCATTTCACAAGTGTAATTGGGAAGACAACAATTGCAATGGTTAGTTTCACTTCCTACAAACTAGTGTACTTAGAAGGCTATAAGTCCACAGAATTTTACCAGATCGCACGTGAATGCTTAGTGATTTTTATGGTTGGGCGTAGGGTCTATTTGCCACTCATCACTCTTCCTTGAAAATTTTAAAATTATTTTCTAACTCTCCTTATTTTGTGCAAGTAAACTTGAAATCTTTTCTAACGTTTTTCTCATTTTAATTCAATTTTCATGTAACTATTGCTTTCTCTCTTATGCTTTACAAGCCATGAAGTTTGACTTACTCCATCATTTATGTGAACCACTCTGCTTGAATGAGTCCCATGATCGCATCTCTCAGCCTCTTAACAAGGATTTAATTGATTTTTCACTCCTTAACCCCTTAGATTCTATCATATTGATCCTTGATATCATTGAAGAAGACTTAATCCCTCAAATTAACCTTGCCTTATTATATCGCAAACTCATTTTCACTAATGATCCATTACAAAAGCTCACTATAACAAATCACTAAAATGAGGAAAAGACCTTACAGTTGGGGGTAAACCTACTTGATGATATTTAGAAATCTATCCTAGAAATAGTTAGAAAAAATTCTTTAAAAATTATATCACCTTTGCATGGGGATATGATAATATGCTTTATTTAGATCCCATTCTTATCCGACATAACATCATACTTGAGGAAGGATCTAAACTTGTTAAGCAAAAGGCCCAAAGAGTCAAGCTTGATCTAGCGTTAGCCATAAAAGATAAGATCACTAAACTATACAATGCCAAATTTGTATGTCCTCTAGATTACTCTAATTGGGTATCTGACATGGTGGTCATTCCTAAGAAAAAACAAAGCTATTAGGATATGCATCAATTTTCGTGATTTCAACAAAGTGACATTGAAAGATGATTTTTTGCTACCCAACATTGATCAACTCATAGACACAATGGCATGTCATGATTTACTTAGTTTCATGGATGGTTTTTCATGTTATAACCAAATTCAAATCGATCCCAAGCAAATTTAAGAATGATAAAGTAAATACCTTGATGCGAGATTCACTCAATTTGCCCTTTCTAGAATTCTTTTCAATTACTTTAACCTCAAGATTAGTTTGCACTCTAGAGTCCACTACCATATAAAAATATAATAACAATAAATACATGATAAACTAAAAATCTAATAAAGAAACATAAAGCCCCTCATCTATAGCCTTAGAATTATGAGCTTGTACAATAGCTTCTGCACCTTTCTTAGAACTTTCAAGTCTAGCTCTTAAGATCTATTCATTCTCAAGGAGAAATATTAGTTTGGATTAAAGGGAAGGGGGGAAAATTACTCTTACCATCATAGCTTAGGATATGGTAAACTTATCTACTCATTATTTGAACACATCAACTAGAGATTTCATAGTGGCAAATAAGTGGACAAAACATAAATACAACTAGTCATACACTCTTACCATTTTTGGCATCATGTAACAAGAAAATGAAATATGAAGAAACTTGGTAGGCACATGACTCCCAAAAAACCTTACTTTTCAAAAATAAACAAAGTTGGAATTTAACTTTATCATTAAAATTTTTCTCTTTAAAACCTTTGTGAGGGATATTAGGCTTATCCATGTATTCAAAAATTCTTTTCTCATAAAAATCATAAAATTCACAAGAGTTATGATTAGATGTGAATGGATGCTTACCAACATCCTTTTCTTTTATTGCTATTCAACAAAGTGTACCTTTAAGGAAAGTTTTAGGCAAATCAATTTCAAAAAATTCTTTAATGATTAAGAAGAAACAAATATTTGTTCTTAAGGTCTCAAAGAAACTTGTTGTTGATTTAGATGGTTTCCAAATCGTTATTCATAATAAAAAAACGTCAAGGAAGTCTATTTATTGGTAATTACAAGTCAAATCTTCAGAATGGACAACATGTTCAAGATATTTTAACTATTAATAATTCATTTGTAGCTATTAGTTAAGATATGGAGACAATATCTTTTGATAATGTTGCTTTTATTAACAAGTTGGGGGGCCTCCACGCTCTCCATCCAATATTAATCTTTTCATGGAACACCTGATTTCCTACCCCAAAGGGGAGGCTTTTTAGGATTAGTTGTAAGGATGAAAACCTAAAAAGGCATCCCCAAAACCATTAGAGCTTTCCTTTTTGTTGAATTAGAGTTTTTCCTCTTTGCAATTCTCCTCTACTTTTGTACTTTGAATTTTTATTTTTAATATATATAATTTTTGGATTTGACACCTAATTATGAGTTTTGATCATTACATCAATATTCTTGTATTTTAATGAACTCAAGTAAAAATTCTCATACATAAATCAAAATTTAGTGTCAAATCAATATTCTTAAGAATATTATTAATTATCATCTTACCCTATAAAATGTGATGAATCAAATTAGATAATTATAGCTTAAACCATGTATATATAAGATAATTATAGGTACTTTTTATATTTTATGATCATTGATTACGAGTTTTGATTATTACATCAATATTCTTGTCTCTATAGACTTAAGTAAAAATTCTCAAACATAAGTAAATAATCTATGCTAGATCAATATTCTTAGATTTGAGTGGATGTAAGTAAAATTTCAATTTCAATATTTTTGATTTTTAATGGACAGAAGTAAAAATTCAGTTCAATTCTTGGTGAATATAAGTAAAAATTGAGATTTAGTTTTAATATTGTTGATATTAGTTTCAGTTTATTTATTCTTGCATCTCAATTACCAGTAAGTAAAAATTTAGTTTCAATTTCGATATTATTGAATTTCAATGAACATAAACAAAAATTCAATTTTGATTTTAATATTCTTAAATATTGATGAATGTAATTATTCTATTTTAATTTTAGTATTCTTGAATCTCAATTAACCAAACTAAAATTTTAGTTTCAATTTCAATACTTTTAAAATACATTGTGGTTACCGCAATAAGATGGGTTAAGCGCTGAAGAATGAATTCATGAATGCAGGATTTATGTAAATTCATCGATATACGATTCATTTAAATGTCACGTTACCGTGAGCAGCGACAAGACCTGTTGAGGTACTGTCATCTACCAGTATTTTCGTTGTCTGCCGAGCAAGTTTTCTACTCTTACACGTTAATTAAAAGAGTAATTAAAAAAATAATTAGTGGAAAAAACTATTTGACTTTCATCAAAAGAGTTGCGTATAAAAGTGCATTACAACCGCAGGCTGCGCGGAAAATACTCGCGAATATACGCGGAATATCTAGCACAGTAAATAGTAACGTGTTGTGTAGATTTTATTTTTATTGTGTATATTTAGGTGCCACGTTTCAGATCCAGAGTTTTTAAAGTCTACCATAAATCACCGATATCAGGGTCAAAAACTTTGCCGACGTCAGCTCGACTTTTCTAACAAATTTTAGTTTTAGACAAAAATCAATAAAGTTAAGTATCATTTTTATGATTTTTAAATATTATTCAGCCTTCATGAAACACGGATCCAACATATTTCTCAACTATTTCAAGACTGCTGAGAATCTACTCTGTGCAGAAAGGCCACGTAACATTCATACCATCACCATCCTGTACGTAACATTCATACCATCACCATCCTGTACGATAAGACAGATAAGACAGAATGAAAGATGATACGAAGCATTAAAGAACGTAAGAACCGTTCTTCACGCAAGAAAAGTAAGGAATCCCAGAATCTGTGTCCAGAAACGATTACAAATTTTATTCTTAGAAAGATATTAACAGATTTAGGTATCATTTTTATGATTTTTAAATATAAGTCGGCCTACCTTCATGAACACACCGATCTAACATATTTCCCAACTATTTCAACACTGTTGACACCGATCCAACATATATTTCCCAACTATTTCAACACTGTTCAGAATCTACTCTGTGGAGAATCATCCTATACGACAAGACAGAATTAAAGATGTTAGGAAGCATTAAAGAAGCTAAGAAGCGTTGTTCACGCAAGAACAGGAAGCAATCCCAGAATGTGTGTTCAGAAACGATCCAGCAGCACCATTATTAATGGCCATCCATCCACCCTGCTTTTACGACAGGAGACGGGAGCACCATCTTACGACGCAAAACGGAAGCGTGAACAATCCAAGTCAAGCACGGAAAAAGTGGGCCATTCGCTGCACCAGCGCAACGGTCTCCGGGCAGCGCCTCTCAAAGACAAAGAAGGCGTGCCCTTTGCCGGCGCCGACGACGAGCTCGGCGTTGACGCCGGCGTCCAGCAGCTGTCGCCAATACCGCTCGCCGGTGGGTCGCAGAAAATCCACCTCCGCCACGGCCACGAGCGCGCGCCGGAAAACCACCTCGGCCACCGGCGGCGACCGCGGCCCGCCGGGATTGAACGGCGGGTACGCGGCTCCCTCGCCCTCGGGCACCGTCACCGAGAGCAGAAAGTCGTACCGCAGTCCGCCGGTGTCGTCCGGCGGTTTCGCCGTGGCTGCGGGCTCGTGGGAAAACGGGTGCAGGAACACGGCGCCGG
>MNCI01022048.1:68426-120228 GCA_015680685.1 Gnetum montanum | reverse complement strand
TACTTCCAATTGTGTGCTTGGGCGTTGTATTTATAGACCCAAGAGTAACCCTGCGATATCGTGTACCCAATATCACGACCACCCTAATATTGCAGTGATGAAAAACAAAATTTATCATACCCCCACAATTGAATGAAAACTCATCCTTAAGTACAGAAGAAGAGGAACAAGTCCTTTACAAAATATAATAAGGGGTGTAGACTTATTTGATTGACATGCAAAGTGACACAGAGAAAACAGACAAAAATACAAAAGTGCCCGAGCATACAATATGACAATGGTGTATAACATTAGGTGTTCATGACAATAGGAAAAAAAACCAATGGATCCAAAGAACATCCAATCCCTCTTGGTAACAGAAGAATGAGAGAGAGATAGAAGAGATCCAACGATCATGAACAATCTCCTACAAGTGATATGGTTGCATCCTCCTTGGTGACGACAGTCCTGCTTCCTATCCACGCTTCCCACTGCAATCACAACAAAACCAAGGATTAGTAGATATAGTGCAATAAATAATGGCTAAGTACTTTGTCTCACCTTGTCTCATTAGTGATTTTATCTAGCCAGGTTGTGATTGTGATAGATTGGTTGGTTGATGCTGTTAGTGGAAAGACTAATGAATAGGTTAAATAAGAGAAGTGATCCATATAATTTAGAAAAAGCTTAATATAAGGAGTACTAGAAAGAGGGTATTCACAACAATAAAAAGGAGTTCATTACAAATAGTTGTGATGGTGTGTACAATTGGATGACATGGATGGGATAAATAAAAATAATTTAATTGTAACAATGTCTAAGGATAAAGAACTTACCTTAACCAAACCAAAAGATATACAAGTGGGTCCTCCTCAAAGCAGGAATAGGTCTTTTATGCCCTTGCATAACTTCAAACCAAGGAGTCTATGGGCACCATGGATGATTAATGGTTATGGAAAGTTGATGGGACACGATATCGCATACACGATATCGCGTCTTTCCCTGTGATATCGCATACGCGATATCGTAGCCTGTCGCTAGTTATATAAATGAGAGGTAGCTCTTCCTTGTTTCTTCATCTAGATCTACACCTTAGCCAAACTCTTGTAGTTTTTCTATTCCAGAGTTAGAATAATTTCCATGTGCCCGTAGTAGGAGTCCCAAAGTGAACAGATCTTTATTTGAGCAATTTTGTACCTGAGCACACAATTGTGTACGACAATAAAGATGAACTTTTAGATAAACCTTGTAGTGCATGGACTAAGCTAAATAGGAATTTAATTATTATTAATTTTTTAAATTCTTTCTTAAGGACTTAATCTCTCTCAACCCTCAACTCTCATAGTTAAGTGCATTCAATACGACTGCTTCGAGCACGTGCGTTACGCTTGGTAATCCTAGTAACGAATAGTGTTTGGTAATCCCAGTAGCATTGCATTGGTTCAGGGTGTGAAACGGAAAGTGGGAATGGATATTGATGCTAGGACGATTAAGGCTTGGTTAGTTAAAGTTGGTTACTTAGTCTCTACACCCCTTTCCTCTCTTAGCATAGGCGATAAAACATAAAACATACAAAAATCACATGTTACTTAGTTACTTAACCATACAACCATGAAAAATACAAGTAAGCTTGGGAGGACAATGATTGATTAACCTTAGGTGTTCCATAAGGCATGTAGGCACTTAGTCTGCGGAGTTCAACTGGATCGCACGTGTAACGCTCATATTTGTATGGTTGAGTGTAGGGGTACCTCGCCACTCATCATTGGCACCATTGCCAGGGAACTAAGTTGTTTGTGCATTAAGTAGAACATAGGAAATCATCCATATTGTTGGGAAGCTTAAACGAACCATTAGGATTAATCATATGAAAAATAACATAACGATTAATAGCACACCGACAAGATAACAATGTCTTCTTCTCTACACGAAAGCACTTCACCGCCTAGGACCAACACTAAAGATAGTCGGTGGCACAACATACATAACCAAGAATCGCCAGTTCCTCAACAATTCAGTGTGGTATATATTCATCATGATGAATATATACCCGATTTTACCTTTATCTTTCATTAAGATGAACAACTGCGATGGAGAGACTTGGAGGGTAACATAGTGTTGTCTATAGACAAAGCCGTCCCCAACATGCTCCTTCATGCCCTTGCACGAATTGGCATGTCGCAATTATACATTGAGTATGTTGTGCTCAATTACAACGTAAGGGACTACCATCCCATAGAAGCACAACGTCAATGGGACTCGCGATAGGAGAGTCATCACACATTGTTGAAGGGCAAAGGACCCCATAATGCCTCGCCCGTCATAAGAAAAATTAAGGGTGGTGAACCTATCTCAATAGGTTCTCCACAAAATGATGTTCCCCCTCCTAAAAATTGTGAGGAGGTGGTGTATCAGAACCTATACTCCACAATTCACAACACTAGTTCTGATTCCCACGAACACCAAGTGTTCAATGAGGGAACACAAACACAAGATAAGGACAAGCATTCTGATCGTCATCACGATTGGGGTTGAGATCATCGAAGGGAAGGTAGGAAACATTGTCATGGAAATGGTTCCCCTTCTTCTTCCTCTTCATCGCATCATTCACCCTCTCCTTCCACATCCGTACGTAGTCACCAAGAGTCCAACTGTGAAGATAAGGGTAAGGATAAGCAAAATAAGAGACCTCGATGAGAGAGTTGAGAGTGAGGATGAGGGCATTTGAGGGAATCACGACATGAAAGAAGGGAAAGTAGGGAACCACATAGGCATCATAGACGTCATGAGAGAAATGACCATGAAGAACCCCTACTTGCAACCCGGAGTATGTTAGACATTATAGAGACAGTTACAATACCTATAAGGCACTAGAAAGATAGCCAGATCAAGAGACTAGACATGAATAATATCCCACGGTTTGAGGGGGGATACAATGTTGATCCGCAAAATCACTTGCAGGCATTCCACGATGCCTATGCCTTGTAGAATATTGAAAACAAGTGGCAAAATTTAAAGTTATTCCCTAGGACACTCATAAAAGAAGCAGAAAGTTGGTACTGGTCCTTAGAACCGAAGTCTATTAGATAATGGAGTACAATGCTAGAATTGTTTAACGATAAATACCAAACATACTCGAGAGTGTCTAACTTGTGTAAGAAGATCCAAGGATGGACGTAAGGTAATCACGAACCCTTGGATGCTACCATGGGCCGATACTATGCATTGTTACATCATTGCTTGGGCCATGGTTACGCACAATGAGATCAACTATGCCATTTTGTAGATGGGCTAAGACTTGAAACTAGGAGAACCCTTGGAACATATGCCCAAGGGAGATTATCTGAACTTAGGTTCCATGAAGTTCATAGATTGTTGGAGTAAGTAGCTAAAGAAGAAGAAGAGCTATGGAAAAGAGAAAGCGAAAAAGAGTATAATTGTGATCCTTCCCTCTGAAAGAGGGGAGTAAGATTCTATGAGGAAGAGGATGAGTAACCACTCGAAGAGTTGGTGAATAGAAAAACCTTGCTGCTTCAAAAGTTAACAACCAAAGTGTCGGCTAAGGTAGATCATATGTGGAACTCCTTAGACAGTAGATTTGAAACTGTTTTAAAAATCGTAGAGGAGTCTAAGGAGTGAAGTAGTGATCATGATAAGAAAAAGAGGAGAGATTCAAACCATGCACGTAACAAAGGTAAGGGAAAAATAACTATCATCGATGAGGTTGTGGACTCAGATACAGACAATGAAGGTGGATGTGAGATCTGCCAATATGACCATCCTAAGGGATGTTGCCCAATAATCTCACATCTGCAGGAGTTTGGGGTGTATGCACTCAACCCAAGACTTAACAAACGATAGGCACCCTGAAGGTTACCTTATCCCCAAGGTAACCCAAGACAGTTCCACCAACCATTAACGTATTACCCAAGTGGAACTCCACCACAACCCATCGAGCAACACCAGTAGTGGCAATACCCACAGTCATGGGGGATGCCACCACTGAGACAACAATACCCTTAGCAGCAACCAAACCTATATGGCTATTATGTGCATGTGCAGTAGCCGATTTTTGCAAGTGACTCTATCAGTCACATGACCCCACAATGGCACTACCAAGTTCAGGAGTATTTTAAGACTCCCTCTCCTAAAAGAGACACTCCACATGCATACCATCCTTCGAATCCATCCGCATCTCTTACGTCGATAGCTCCACTACCACCTGCTCCAACGATGCAAGGGGAACTCCCCACTCAACCGCAGCAATGTAATGTTATGAGAGCTGTAAACCTTCAACCCACTTCTGGTTCTAACAACCGTACAAAGAGAAGACCTTTCTTTAGAAGCAACAATCCAAACAAGCTCTCACAACCACAAGTGGTTGAGTCTATGACCACTCCTCCATAAAGTAAGGCTTCGAAGCTCCCTTTAAACCAACAACAGAGCTCAATGCATATAGTTATGTTAACACATATCATCATTGACTGGATAAAGGTGGGCCACCTTTTGAGGAAACTCTCTGACCTTGGAAGTCCCTTAATCTACCTTCAAGTCACTAGGAATGAACCACATAAGGCTCTTCTTAACTTAGGTTCTAGAGTCAACTTAATATTGCAAGAAATGTATAAAGCCTGGAACCTACCCCCACTCAAGAAAAGCAATATTCAATTAGAGCTAACTGACCATTCCATCACTGTCCCTTTGGGACTTGTGGAGGACATTATTACCATTGTGTGTGGTTGGTCATACTTAGCAAATTTCCTAGTGATACAAGTCAATAATGACAAAGGGGACTTCTCGATAATAATGGGAAGGGCTTGGCTAAGTACTATGAACACATGCCTAGGAATCCATGATCTTTTCCTAGAAATATCTAAGGAAAACATTTACAAGAAGATTAAGAAGAAGAAATTTCCATGCATCACATATAGTGATACAGAGGGTGATGACATACAGGAATGCTCAGCATCTCCTGTATGCAACTGGTGTGCCCAGGAAACTCAGATGCAAAGGTGCCTGTATGTAGCAACCACACAACAAGAGAACACCCAGTGGTTGACACCTAATCAAGAGAGCGACCCACCAACATGCATGGAACTAACTGGGGGAACAACTTGCAACCACAATGAAAACATAGATATATTGGAATATGAGCATCACCAACTTCCAACCCTTAATCTAAAAACATCAATTGGGAGAAGTTGGACACTTCTAAAAAATTCAAATAAGCACTCATTATTTCGGATCTCTCCCTTTCAATTCAGTCATGGGGGAGATGGCCACCTATGCTAATCATTTGGGGCCCTGAGTTCTTTTAAGTTTTTGTTTTACACATTTTTATTTTGCACATTTTTGTTTTACAAATTTCTTTAAATTTTCTTATTTTTTGTTTTACAACTTCATTTATACTTTTTCTTTTATTTGTGTGTATATGTGTGTGTCTTATCCATTTTGTTAAGTTTGTCACCCAATAAGTGCTCTTAATGATGGTATGAACTATTTTCTATTGGTTGTTAATGTTTGGTTTTTACCTTTAAGTTACAATGTTGATACTAAGGTATAGTTTTTTTGATATAGCAGGCAATGAGTCCACATCAAACATGCATCCATAAAATTCTATGGTCTCTCTTGGCTTGGCACTATATAGTCACCTTTCTCAATGATAAGAACTATCAACAAATTAGTGACTAAGTATTTCTCAAACTAAGGAAGGACTCAAGGATTGAAAAGGGTGTGACTTCAAGGGAACTTGGTGCATTTGTGTTGGCCATTCTCTTGGATGCTTGGATGTTTTCTTCTTGAGTTTTCTTACTATTTCAACGTTACCTCCTTATCGGGAAGCTGAGCAAATAAAAATAATAAGTCTTTGCATGGTGTGGTTCTCACGCAAAAACACAAAAAAAAGTGAGAATTCAAAGCACACCCCTTAGACGAAATAATCATCTAGGCTAAAAGCATTGGTTATGGAACCAAAAACATGTTCCCTCAAACCAAGGCCCTTTCTAGCTTCCTACTTTCTTCCTCCTGCATTTTGTTGAAATGGTGGTGGCTCTTTGGTGAGGGTATTCTTGTTACTTCAAGTGGATGGATGGACGAAATGTATTAATGCGAAGTCACTGAATGTGGTTTGTTTAAGGCTAGATTTGGAATGGGATCTACTAAGTCACATTAATCATTAAACACACAAGGGGCTGTACACCACCTTGTTCTTGAGACTCCATTCCATTCTATTCTTTCCATCATTCTCTCTCCATTGTTCACCTCATTGCTAGTTGTATCATTAGTGTATATTTTGGTTGACACCTCATTTTTCTTGTGGTAAATTCTTGTAGTTAAGACTTTAACTTTTGTTCCAAATGACATTCCCAGAGCCTATGGACTCTTTGAATGTGGGTTTGTCAGGGCATTAAGGGCATGAGCCTGCTTTGGGGAGGACCCACTGGCATTCCTATTTTGTGCACCAGTTAAATTCTTTTCCTTAACATTTTGCAATCAACTCCATTTTGTTCATTTCCATCTTAACATCCATTTCATCGATGTTATAGTTGTCTCTTTTTCTCCATCTTCCTTATTCCTTATCTTTTTCCATTCTCTCACTACTGGAGGTTTACGATTAGTCATGGGAGTCCTCGTCCAATTTTTTCAATTTTCTCCTAGCCCCTACACCTTGAGTAGTCATCATTAGTATATCCTTAGAATCCGCATCAGCCATACCACAACTTAGCCAATGGACCTTTCACCAAAGCAAGGTATCAACTGCATTGTGATTCATTTACCCTTGCTAATATAAGACTGTGTTGTGTGTGCAGATGGCAATCATACAACCATAGATTGGACCTAGAGGGAATACTTTGAATGGATCGATGCTAAAGCAGTTATGCAAGGAACAAGATTGATGACATGCTTATGGATGGACAATGAAAGGCACAATCTTGGCGTTGGCAGCATTGGACTTCTTCTCCCTTATTCTCTCTTCTCTCTCAGCTACCAAATAAGGCCTAATGTCAAATGTATAAAGTGTTCACTCTTGTTATTGTGAACATTAGTTTTGTCATGTTCTATAATGATGATCCGTTCACATGTCATCTCATTCACCATTAGTTCCAGTCAAGTCAATAATCCCATACCTTCCCAATATTTTGTAAGGAACTCAAGGACGAGTTTTTATTCAGTCATGGCGGTATAATGGGACACGATATCATGTCTTTCCCTGTGATATCGCATACACAATATCGTNGAGTTAAAATAATTTCCATGTACTCGCAATAGGAGTCCCAAAGTGAACAAATCTTTATTCGAGAAATTCTGTACCTGAGCACACAATTGTATACAGAAATAAAGATGAACTTTTGGATAAACCTTGTAGTGCATGGACTAAGCTAAATAGGACTTTAATTATTGTTAATTGTTTAAATGCTTTCTTAAGGACTTAATCTCTCTCAACCCTCAACTCTCATAGTTAAGTGCATTCAATATGACCGCTTCGAGCATGTGCGTTACGATTGATAATCCCAATAACGAATAGCATTTGGTAATCCTAGTAGTGTTGCATTGGTTTAGGGTGTGAAACGGCAAGTGGGAATAGATACTGATGCTAGGATGATTAAGGCTTCGTTAGTTAAAGTTGGTTACTTAGTCTCTACACCCCTTTCCTCTCTTAGCATTGGTGATAAAACATAAAAGATACAAAAATCACATGCCTCAAGCTTACTTAACCATACAACCATGACAAATACAAGTAAGCTTGGGAGGACAATGATTGATTAACCTTAGGTGTTCCATAAGGCGTGTAGGCACTTAGTTTGTGGAGTTCGACTAGATCGTGCGTGTAACGCTCGTATTCATATGGTTGAGTGTAGGGGTACCTCACCACTCATCAAAAGTTAAGTACAAAAAAAATCCAGAAGTAACTAATTGAGAAACTTGACACATCAAACCAGAACATTGAATCAAAACATGAAATCGGTAATGACGTGAGGCATGAAGAGCATAGATGGATGATAGAGAGAGTGGAATGGAGTTCCTAATTATGGTCACAGACAGTCCCTTGTGGAGTTTGTGATTAATTAATTTGGTAGGATCCTTCCTCAGTCCAAATCAAAGCCAACCACTTTCAGTGACTTTGCATCGACATTCTAAGCCAAGTCCATCCCTTGAGACACAAAAATGCTTCCACAAAACAACCACCATTCCAAATTAAAGTGAAGGTAGGAAGTGAGAAGGGGCCTTAGTTAGAGGAGACAAGATAAGTCTCATAACCAGTGCTTGTAGCCCTGTTATTTGGTCTAAGGGGTGTGCTTTGAATGCTCATGTTTTTTAAAGAGGATCACACCATGCAAGGACTTATTTGACTTCCTATTATGAAATGACGTGAACAATGAGAAGCTTATGAGAACACCCTACACATAGGAAAATAGAAAACAAAAAAGAATACCACATTCCTTTGAAACCATACCATGTCCAAACCTTTGATTCCTTCCCGATTCTGGAAACTACACAAGTCACTAATTTATTAAAGTTGTATTAATGAAGAAGAGACTACATGCTTCCAAAATAAGGAAAACCATAGAGTATGTGGATGGGTGGATGATGTGGACTCATTGCCTCTTACATGAAAAGAAACCATGTCCTAGTCATTAGTAATGACATTCAGAGTCAAAATCCAGATATCAACAATCAAATTACAAATGAAGCATACCACCATCGAGTAGTGCATTACCATTGTATCTACCATGTTATTAATAGAAAAATTAGAGAAACACATCAAAAAAAAGCAAAAATAACCATAAAAGAAAGTAAAAAAGTAGAAAATAATTATTGAATATATTAATGATGGTGTAAGGTAAAAACTAAGGGAAAACCAATAACCTTAAAAATACAAATATATAAAACAAAGAAGATGAAAACAAAAAATTGTAAAACCAAAAATGTGGAAAATAAAAAAGTCAAAAACTGAAGAGCCACAAGAGGTATTAGTATGGGTGGTGAAAGACCCTAAATTTTCAAGGTCATTCTTGCTTCACCAGGTCTTCACAACTTAGGTGGTGTCGTGTCACTTCGGCAAGAAATGAACGCTCTGAGTTTAGACTATCCAGTTTGAAAAATTTTCTACTCTCGGTGTTGATAGGCTCAACAGATCCTCCAGCCTGCCCACCTGAGTACATCTAGCCAACAGTCTACTCAGAAACGATGCGGAGAGTTGTTGGCACTGTTCAAGATGCGCAAAATAGTTTGGCAAGTTTTCTAAGTCAAGTGGTCCACTACGCTATGTAGCGTAGCAGGCTTCAGAAGACGGTTGTAGAACAAAGTGCTATGCTATGCTATGCTAAATAGCGTAGCCCAGCGTAGCGAAAGCTAGACAGTTAGTCCCCTCACTCCAAGTCCTTCAGCATTGGCTCCTTCAGTTGAAAAGTGGCAAAGTTAGCAAATAGCAAGCCACGTTGGATGCTACACTATGCTGCGCTACATGGCGTAGCATAGCATAGCAACTGTGCAAGGGCGACAAATGGCATCTCAAAGTGTAGGGTCAACAAGTTCGTAATTTTCGCATTGTAAAAGGCAAGAGTTAACAGATTGTCAACATTTTCGCGACTAAGGCTAGTTGCTACGCTATGTAGTGTACCATAGCGTAGCAACTACGCAAAATCAGTCAAAACATTCCAAAGGCTTCCAAAACATGCAACAGGTCCTGATGCAAGTTTCTACCTCAAACGGATGGCTACGCTATGCTACGCTCAATGGTGTAGCATAGCGTAGCAAGATGCTACGCTATGCCAACAGCCAACATAGCGTAGTTAGCAAGCAGCTACGCTACATTAGTGCATCTCCTTGCATAGCAAGTTGCTACGCTACACCCACATGCTACGCTACAAAGCATAGCACAACGTAGCACACAGCTGCACTACATAAATGCACTTCACCCATTTTGACCGTTACTTCACCTGTTTTGACCGTTGGCACACATCTCCAAGTTTTGACAGTGCAATTACAGCATGGCAGGCTCATCAGTTAGCCCTGCATGTCCATGCAGCAGAGACATGTCAACACGGGCCCAGGACACATGGCGTCCAAACTGCATTTTCACGTGCCCTTGGCCCTATAAATACCCTGACTAGCAACGCTCAAGGGGTTGGTTGGGAAGTTAATCAGTTAACACTCTCGCAAGTTGGAAAACTAGTAATCTTAAGTATCATAAACCTTCTGTTTGGCATTATAAAGAGTTAGCACTCCCATTTTAGCATTTTGTTTGCTTTTTCCAACTATCCTTGTGGCATTTTGCATTGTTAACTCCCAAGTTCGCGTTCAAGCATACAGCTGTCTTGCTCTGAACGTCTTGATTACTTTTGGGATCTTTGCATTTCCCAACGTCGCGCAACCGATTGTATCTACCTTGACAAAGTGAAGTCATAATCTTGAAGCGGTGCATTTTCCTAACTGCATTCTATATTACTTTCTTGTTTATCATTGCATCTTACATTATTGTTTGCACTTTTACATTTAAAATATCATTTTTTATGCTATAAATTTTGCTTTCGAATCATATGTTTGCAAAAAGGTTATATTAACACCGATTAAGCCCTTGTTTGATCAACCAAACTGTTCAAGGCACCTCGTTCCCATTTTATCCAGCATGGCCCTCCCACGGATCTAGGGTTAAGATTGTCATGATTGACAATTTCTTGGTGTTTTCCAACCATCGACATTTTTGGTCGCTACAGTTTTCTAGCGCTAGAAGGAGGGACTTTTGGTGCTCTTTCTGCTAGTTTTTATGGTAGTATTGTAAGCGTTCTGCACCCTGATACACATTAGCGTAAAATTGACACTCCTTTGTGGTTGTTTACGCATCGTGCGATGCAGATCGGTTGCTTCAATAGTTCTTTTGAAACCCTGCAAGACATAAAGCCTCCAATCGCTAGTTGACTCGCTTGTTTTACGGTAGTCTTACACGTGTTCTATACCCTATCACGCACTAGCGTAAACGTGACACCCTTTTGTGATTGTTTACACATCGTGTGGTACAGATCGGTCGCTCTGATGATTTCTTTGGAATCCAGCAAGACACAAGGCCTTTTTGTTTGCTGCCTGATTTCCTTTCTTTTCTCATTTGCGAAATCATTTAGCTTCATAACCATGACTTCCCCAAGCACCGTTGCTAACACCTTTACTGTTGAGGTTCCTTTTACGGTCCAAGGCATCACAGGTTTCGAGCAACCACTTGGGCCGGTGTTGGAACCACGTCGATCCCTCAAGATCCAAAACTAGTGTCCTGAGGGCTTGGCCCAGCAACATGAGCAGTGTAACTTTCTCTGTGCAAAGGTGCAGGTGAACCTACCCTTGGATGCATAGGAACTTGAAGACAAACGTAGCTTCGAGTTTGCCTACTACAATGAGACGGAATTTGTTCCCACTCTCGGCGCATCCATCCCTTTGACACAAACAAATCAATTGCTCTTGGACCAGCTAATCTAGTTAGCTAGACTTAGGAAGCAGCAAGACACAACGTCTAACCATAATGAGGCCTTCCAAGATGGGCAAGAGGAACTTGATTCCCAATCTGACGAGGGAGGTCAAACCAACCCCATTACCTTCCCCCTACCCAGTCTTTCTGGAGAAACCCGTTGTCTATCATCGCTCCCTTCGTCATCACACCTACATCTTCACAAACCGCAACTTCCTCTACAATGGGTAGCCATGCCATCACCTCGGCGTCTCAACGCCCCTATTCCCCTATTTTGTTTGCAGCCCCTTTCCCCCCACAAACTGCTCACCAGTCCATTCCTA
Organism: Gnetum montanum; assembly: GCA_015680685.1. Taxonomy (NCBI): domain Eukaryota; kingdom Viridiplantae; phylum Streptophyta; class Gnetopsida; order Gnetales; family Gnetaceae; genus Gnetum; species Gnetum montanum. Next base: position 108,468 of record MNCI01022048.1, on the reverse strand, counting down.
TACTGCATCATACACCAATCATGACTATCCTGCTACATGTCCACACTGTACCTACTTCATAGTCATATGCAACTTCCGCATCCATTCCTACATTTACACCTATCCCACCATCAACGGTGGGCCGAGGCCCATCCACATGGTGGACCCCATTCACTGCTCCCCTTGTTTCTCTACCATCGTAGATGTCTCATCATGTTTGCCAGCAGACCTACCAAATCTCACAAATGGTACAACCTAGCGTAGGTCTATGGTCTGTCCCGCTGGCAACCCAGGCTACCTATCCTATGGCTCAACCCACGGTTATTGCCCCAACAACATCACCTACTAGGTGGTGGACAGCACAAGTAATAGCATTCACAAGGGCCATCCCATTGGCATCGTTAATGGATCACGCTGCCACCCCTGCCACTCCATAGATGGGGGCTACCTCGATAGCTCCCCAATTGTCTTCATCATCATCGGGTCTAGATCAAGCATTCTAGCTTATCTAGATCCTCACTAAGGCAGTAAAACGCCTCAAGGCTTTCGGGTCTGACATGGTACAAGTCATAGACTTTTACCAAGACGACACCATCAGCCCTGCAATCCCCACACTAAAGTTACCTCTAGGGATGTTCCTCCCCCACTTCATGAAGTACAACAGGGAGGGAGATCCCAATACACATCTTGTTACCTTTAGGTCTGAGTCCTTACTGTTGCAACAATGGCCACACACGATTATTCCTATCTTTGCTATGTTTCTGGCCAAGAAAGCCCTAGACTGGTACCGTGCCCTGCCATGCTCATCCATCTCAACCCTAGAGGAGCTACTAACTCAGTTCGTGATGCACTTCAAGTATAACTTGAAGCCAAAAATGATGTTGGATCAGCTGATGAGCGTGAAGCAGGATTCTCTGGAACCGGTCCAGAAGTTCATCTAGCGTTGGAATGCAACCCTTAATGAAATCAGTGAGGCCATTACGGAGGCCCACTTGCTAGCCATTTTTAAGGGCACAGTGAACGACTTCATTAAGTCTAAGTTGTACTACCTCACTCCTTGCACTCTTAGTCAAGCCTTTACTCAGATTAAGAGCATATAGGATGCGGCCGAGGTGAGCAAAGACCTAGCCTATGTTGCTTACAAGAACACCTTCACAAAGAAGGACAAGGGTAAGGCTACAACAGCCACGGTGGTCGCTGTGGCGAGTGAAGCCAAGCCCAAACCTAATAACAATAGTAGCAAAAACAACAAAAAATCGGCCACACTTGCAGCTAACCCCATTCCCAAGCAGGGAAACGCACCAAAATCGAACTTTGAGCGTAAATACTGTAGTATACTTCGATACCTATCAAGCCTTCAGATCTTCTGAAGTAGCTACTAGCCATGGAGTACATCCAACATAAGCAAATGTTGGAGGAGGGAGCCAAGAAACACCAACGTTACTGCCTTAGTTCCTAAGGGTTTCAAGCTAGACTGATTTTTTGACTACCACCAACAGTGTGGTCACAATACAGATTACTGTCTTGCGTTGAAGGATGACATCCAAAGGATGATTGACCAAGGAAAACTGGTGTTAGATGAAAGTAACCTAGTACATCCTGAGAATCAATCTCTGCACGTCTACACTGACCCCCTCAATGCCAACAACATCGATTATGTCATCAACACCATCAGCATTGATAGTAATCCTAGATCGTCCTAGCAGTCGTTTGTGGTCTACGTGCCTCAGTGTAGCACACCAGTACCACCAACAGCTGATCAAAGCCCATAGTAACCGTTTGTCCTAAGAGCCCCTCCTCGAACATCCACCCCCACGCCACCCGTTAGCGAAACCACGCCACCCCACCCATTAACTCCATTAGCTTCATTTATCATCAAGGGGTTAACTCCTTCAATATCCCCCATCCCACATAAAGCAACTACACAACCTTCTTGTTCTAAAAAATGAGAAGTGCATTTCACAAGTGAGACATTGAAAGGAAGTACCATTCAAGGTACTCCCAAGCCCAGGTCTTCGCCCCCTACATCTACACCCTTGTCACCAAAGAGGGATGTTGCTACGACCACATAGCTCACACCGCCCTACCAAAAAGGGTCTGAACCCAGACCCGAAACTACCCCTCCTTGGGAAATCTGTCTTCTAGGACAGATAGAAGAGAAGAAGAGCAGTAAACAGGGGTGGCTAGGACCTCTTAGTCACTCTCACCCAGGTTAAATAAGCTCTAAAATAGAAGAACACTACATTGAGCTTGTATGACCTAATCATGACATCTACCCCACACCGTGAGGCTTTGATTTGCATGTTGACGGTGATCCTAGTCGACGAGGACATGCCAGCAGAAGAGGAAGAAATCTATTCGGTCATGCTTCCCTCTGTGCCTGCAGAACCAAAGTCGTCCCAACTAACTTTTTGCAACGGTTCCATTAGGGAAGACCCTGAAAGTGTTCAGGTGACCATAGCATCCCTATTCATCACAATTCAGGTCAACCAACATAGGATCCGAAGGGTACATGTTGATGATGGCGCTGCCACGAATGTCATCCCTTTCCCTATTGTGGACAAGCTAGGTTTGGTCGACTAGATCAAACCCACAACAATGTCATGCCTAAAGTCGTTCAATGGGGCATGGGTCATGGTAAAGGGCATAGTCCATATAGACTTCGTGGCAGGGGACCAGCTCCCCACGAATGCAATGTTCATCATGGTTGAAGAGATGCCCGGGTTTAACCTGATGTTGGGGAGATCATGGTTAGCACAACTTAGGGCTGTCTCCTCACCCATACACTAGGAGATCCATCTCCCCTACATAGGTAGGGAGGTGGTGATCCATGGCGATGAGGTGGCAACACAAGCCATAAATAACATAGATATGGAACAGGGCTCAGAGGTTATAACCTCTGAGAATGAAACGCATGTCTCGACACAGACTAACCATCCAGTGAAAGAATCAACCCAGCGAGCCGATTCCAAAAACCAAAATGCATGGGCTGAGTTGCCCTTCCAAGCAGGAGGGAATGATATAGATGAAGGCCCTAGCAAAGCACCTGAACCTCATGTCTTGCCTAACCCATGATGGGTTAAGAAGCAACTACGCATAGCATAGCAACCCCACCGCTTCTTGCCCAGTCGCCACTATTTGTACATATATCATCTTTTCTGTTTTGCACCCATCCATCTACGCTAAGTGTTGTCTTTTTGTTATCGCATCATTCATTTACATAGCCACATCCCGAGATGGCCTAAAACTATGTTACCCCATGGCCTAAGAAGACCTAAAACTATGTTACGCGATGGCCCGAAATAACCTAAAACTATGTGACGTCATGGGCCGAAATGGCCTAAAACTAGTCCATGGCCCAAAATGGCCTAAAACTAGTGATGGCCTGAAATGGCCTAAAACTATGTGACGCCATGGCCTAAAATGGCCTAAAACTGGTCTATGGCTCGAAATGGCCTAAAACTAGAGATGGCTCAAAATGGCCTAAAACTAGCAGCGGCCCGAAATGGCCTGTCTAACATAGAATTCAGCACATAGACAATGCATAAGTTAGCATAGAATAAATTCTCCTTTTTATTCAAAGTTTTTTCCTGTTAAACAATGTTTGCTAAATTCTACAAAAAATCCAAAATTTCAAAAAAAAATCCCATGCTATCATGGGTTCTCTTCATCTGCGTCATCCTTTGCACCACCATTCACTCTTGCATCCTGTCCTGCATCACCTTCCCCTATGTTGTCTTCTGTCTCCCCTTCATTCCTACCCTCCGTGGGCCTTGCGCCCTCATCTGGAACCTGCATTATAAAAATGAAGTGGTCAGCTGGGGCAACATACGCAAGCTACAACAGAAAACAAGCACTAACATAGCATAGAGTGACTGACCTGAGATTGCCCTGCATCTATCTTGAAAGGTATATGATCTAAACCGAGCTCGAGGTGGTGCCAAACCTCCTCTTTCGTGATATCCCGCCAAACCCTACCACTTGGTTTAGTGTCTGCGGTAGCTTTCTCCTTTCCAACGACTGTCCATCTCGGTGGTCCCAGAGAAAAGAAGGCGGTGGCGGTCTCACTTGTAGGAAGGTCTACTTTTCATTTAGGATATTCCATCACCTTCACCTGCTCTTTGAACTTGTTGTAAGCCTCAGAAACGCCAATGGAATTTACAAACATCTTGTAAGTAAATGCCTTAACATAGGTATCTCTGTACAATTTACGATAGGTGGCACGTTCCAGTTTATATATATGTTTATGGTTTTTCTGGGACTGCCCCCATTCATAAACCTTGACACCATAATCTTTCCAATCTTAACTTTTCTGGGCCAACAAGTCCATCTACATTCGCTGCTCTATTATCTCCCCGGTGGCTTCATTGTTCTGATGCACAACCATCCAATGTTTGGCATAGTATATCATAGCCATGCACCAGTCATTGCTGTTAGTGTCATGGGCTATGAGAAATTCATTACTCGATTTGAGGTCCTCCCCCTCGATGCTTAGGTCAACCTTCTCCTTCTTAGCCTTCTAGACCCATTTCCACAGGTCCTTGTTGATGCGCTTATACTCCCGCAAGGAGTGCGCTAAGTGCAAAGTGCATTTTCTCGCCTTGTTGTATGTGCCACGAGGCACCTCGGCCACTTCAGGTGGGAATGTAGGCATTGCACCAACTTTCAAAGGTCATGTTGGGTCCCATTTAAGTCGAGAGGTTGTCACAACACAAGGAGCATATCAGTCACATTAATGTAGCAAGGTTAGCAAATTCAAGAACTTTAGCGTACCAACACGAAAGCGCCCAACATAACTACTTACCCACTTCAGGGTCAACCTGCTTGAGGTAGTTGATCATGTCGTCAACGACCCCCTACATAAACGTAAACTTGTCAGGGGTCTTAGCCCATGGTTCCACATGAATCAAAGGGGGTCCTACAATATTAATAGTGGCATCTATCATACAACTAAACGTGTCAGTAATGACCGAAGTGGACTATGATAAGGCGAAACTTACCAGCGTCAAGTTGCAGTTCCTCTCCCTCTTGACTCAATGTGATGGTGGCATCCTTACCAGAGGTCCCTTCTAGGTCGGCGCGGGCCTCTTCTTTATTTTTTGGTGCCTTTCCTTTCGAGGCACCATCATCCTCTTTATCCACAGGAGACTCCTCTTCATCTCCAAAAATGTCCTCCTTGTCGGCAGGAGGATTTCCCCTAACAATAAGAGCCCTCTCCTTAGTGGTAGGGGCTCTTTCCTTCTTGATCGGAGCCCTTTCCTATGAGACTAGGGCCTCTGCATCTTTATTTGTAGCCCTTATCTTGGGGGCCAACACCTCTTCCTCTTCCTCTTCTTCCTTTAGCAGCCAAAAACATGTTTGCATTAGCACAAAGTAGGTTAGCTTAAAGTAGGTGCTACACTATGCTGTCTTGCGTAGCATAGCGTAGCAGACATTAACAAAGTAGGAAAAAAGAATAAGTATAAATAAAAGCGTTTACCGATGAAGGGTTCCATCTTATGTAATTTAAACCGCAGTCTTTGCCCTTCCTCTTCTTCTGCGCAGAGGGTTTCATTAGCTGAAGGAGGCCTCTTTCGCTGTAACTTACTGGCCACCGCTTCAGTAATGAGACGTTTCCCCTATGACATGTTACCAACGATAGTAGGAAGCATCTCTCCTACACTCTCTTGGCCACAAAAGTTGTGGGCCACCCAATCCTTAATCATCATGGAGAACGACTCCCCAATTGCTTCTAGGGGATCTTGGGCTCGGGTGGTCTGGAGGATCTGGTAGATCCATAGCTTGGAAATCTGGTTGCAATTTTGCATTATCCAGGCTCCATTCTCATGGACTACCAGAAACTCCACGAAACACTGCAAACAGGCTATGTAGAAGGTGTAATGCATGTTGGAACGAGACTCCTGCTTCTTATGGAGTCCCATAATCTTAGCTTGCAGACCTTTACACAGAAACTTAGCCCAGTTGTAGTGAACCCCCTCCTCCATGACCTCACACATTACCCACACTTACTCAATCTCAAGAATCTTCCCTTGGGAAAGTAGCTAGGGGAATGCGTGAGCACGGAAAACAAGATAAACCTCCCTGGTGGGTCCTGGCTTGACCTTATTTATAGGGAACCCCTTCCGCTCCTTGGTGATCCCTAGCCACTCCTGGATGTCCTTCTTTTGAAGGTTTAGCTCCCTCTTTTGACCCTATGAGGACACCATCAGTAGGGACACCAAAAAGGTCTATAAATAGCTGATCATTGATTTCAATGACCACTTGTACGTCGTGTATGTGCGTGCAGAAGCGGTCCGCCCTATCGGAAAAGGAGTCGACCAGGGAAAGCATCTTAGCGGTAGGGATGCTTGGATTCGGGGCTAGGAAGAAATTCATAAGCCAAACATTTTTGATATGCTTGACCAAGGAGTTCGAGGCTGCGCTGCATATCCAATGCTAGCTCCCATCTACTTCTCCGTACTTGAAGTAGATGTTCGCCTCCTGGTTCTCGGTGGTTATCACCATCACCTCTTGGGACTTTTTTGCCCCTATTTCAGTTTTCACAAAAGCGGTTAGCATAAAAACACATAAAAAACCCAAAAAATGGCAAAGAAATTTGAACATGCAATATCTACTACTTAGCTTACCAGGTTTATATGGTAACAGGAAGGGCGGAAGACTAACTAAGACGTCGTCCATCACGATCGATTTGAAGGGTGTCCACCCCTCATCTAACCAAAAAACTCCTTGCATCCACCATAGAGATTAGGATATAGGTCTAGATAGGTGTGGTACTCACCCCTACGTTGACCTATCACACCTTCATGCATGTTCTTTGTAGAAGAGAACTCCTACAGGGTCATCTATGCTATGCTCAACACATTCGTATCACCGTGAAGCCCTTCCACGTTAATGTAAAACTTGGTAACAAGAACATACCGTTAACATTTTGCTAGTGTAGCAAATGTCACATAATGTAGTGGAACATGGCTACGAAACTCACCCGCTGGCGCTGTAAATGGTTCCTGGTGGGTTTTGGAAGCACGTTCCCATATGACATGCAACAAACAGTGTGTTGTAGAGATGGTAGCAAATGTTTTCAGGCATCTCCCAGATCCAAGCCAAACGCCTCAAATTTTGTGGGGCATTGACTGGATCCTTCTCCTTGCCCGCTACTGATTGCCCCATTTGTCAGATACCTCAGAATACCTCGATTTGCCCCAGGCAATAGGGTTTCTATTATAATGGCTACTACTTCCTCCTCTAGGTGTGACCAAACAATCACACTGAAGCATTGGAGGAGGAATTGTAGGAACTTTTGCACTCCTATCCTAAACCAGACTGCCTAATCTCCCACACGTGTATGAGGAGGAGGAACATGGACCACTGGTTTGTTCACCTAGCACAGGACCCCTACAATTTCTAGGATAATTAGAATTAGCCTTAGCGCTATCTTGTACAACACACCAGCAAATGTTAGCATCATGTCCAAATGCAGTACACACGTAGCGTAGCAAGACCTAGTATTTTAGCAAATAGCATAACGTAATCCTCTTCTGGTACATAGCTTAGCAAAAAATATGAAAGCAATAGCGTAGCGAAAACAACCTAGCATAGCAACAGAATAATTAGCCTTAGCATGAGCGATTAACATTATGCCCTAATAGAAACAAGTGTCACGCTGCCACATCATGCATGGCCAAACCCTTTTAAGGGTCCTACGCTACGCCATGTGAAAGTCAAGTAACCTAAATCATCCAAGTCTCTGCAGTAATGATAGCCACAACGATGATGGTCTAGGAAACCTTGCATGTAACTTTAGCATAGTGATTATACACCCACCATGGCCAAAATGGCAACAGTGATGGTGTAAAGGTCAAAATAGCAGCAACGCAATGACAGAAAACACAGACAGCTAAAACTAAATCACAGAAATGAAAGAAAGAAAAACAAAAATGATAACAGAAGCACAAAGAAACAGAAGAAGCATAGCAGCCTACCGGGTTAACGGTGTTACTTCTCGCACTGCGACGTGTGCTTGTGTCACGCACTCTAGAGTTTCCTTCACCTCATTAACCTTAGCGAGTGCCAAGTTTGTGTGTTCTCTCTTGGGATCCATCGTTTTGCTTGCCACCTCCTCTTTCTCATAGCTATGCCAAAACCGCCTTACTCTCTTCTAGCATAATCGCTCTGTGCTCCGAATGTGGGCTCTACACTGCTATGGTGAAAATGACAAACTTAACTGGGGTTAATCGCTACTTATAGCCACAATGGTAAAAAGAGGGAAACTTGCCATTCTCTCTCTCCGTTTAATGCGGAGTATGCTGTGTAGCATAGCATGCTCTCCATGACACCATAACATTGTTGGCATTAAAACCTTGGCACACTTCAGGCTAACTGTTTGCTTTCCCGAAAAATGAAAAAATAGATATATCTAGTTAGCGGTTTGAAAAGACCTTAAACTAGCAACCCCAGATTAGTTTTCATTTTAACGGTCCGAAAAGACCTTAAACTAGTAGTCTCGATCTTCTACGTGTTCGTCGTCCGCAATGACACTAAACTAGCAGTTTCGGATTTTTGCATTATCAGTTTTACATTTTTACACTAGTAACTTTTCATTTTGTATACTAGTGGTTTTGCATTTTACGTCTAGGTAGTTTGCAATGACACTAAACTAGCGTCTTTTCATTTGCACATCGGTAGTTTCACATTTTTTAGCGATTTTGTATCTTTGCATTTTAGCAGTCTTCCATGATGTTAAACTAGCAAGTTTTAGCCTTGCATCATACTTTATTGATTACATCTCATTGTTGCTTTGCAAATTTTCTCTTTGCACGATTGCTACCAATAGGCACCTCTTAACCAGACTTTCATTTCATCTTTGGCAGGTTGAGCAAAAATGGAAATCCATCGCGACCTCTCTTCGCCTTTAGCTTTAGCAGGTCCACATGGCAAGCTCGCAAGACAACTGAACCCAGATCTAATAAACTGGGAATCACCAATGCTTAGCACCATAGCGTCCTTAGAAACATCCCCAGACTGGCCTGAGTATCTAGTTTGAACTCTAGATTTAGAGGCTGGAGATGTAACTGAGGACCCTCTCATCGAGACGCCTATGATCACGTCCAAGGGGGAAGTAAGAATGTTAAAACTTAGTTCTCTCCTAGATTCGTAGATGCACAAAGATGTAGCCAAGATTCTGCAAGACAATATTGAAGTCTTTGCATGGTCATACAACGACATGTCGAGCTTGGACCTGAGGCTGATACAACATAACATTGTCCTAGACCCATGCATGAAAGTAGTCAAGCAGAAGGCTTGTAAGGTTAAACTAGAGATTGCACTAGCCGTACGGGATGAAATCACTAAGCTATACCAAACTGGTTTCATCCATGCAATTGATTACTTAGAATGGGTATCCAACATCATTGTGGTTTCTAAGAAAACAGGAGGAATACGAATTTGTATAGACTTCTGAGATCTAAACAAGGCAACGATCAAAGACGATTTTCCACTTCTGAGCATTGATCAACTGATTGACACTACGACTGGTCATGTTCTATTATCCTTCATGGATGGTTTCTCCAGCTACAACCAAATTCACATTAACCCAGAGCATCAGTTAACAACAACCTTCATGACCCCATGGGGTACCTTTTGTTACACTATGATGCCTTTTGGGCTTAAGAATGCTAGAGCGACCTACCAGCGTGCCATGAACTACATCTTTAGTGACTACATCTTAGAAATGCTAAATGACTATATGGATGATATAGTGGTCAAATCCAAAGAAGCCACTGATCATCCATGTGATCTAGGGGTATTCCTCAAGTGTTGTCAAATGCATGACTTACACCTCAATCCTAAGAAGTGTGTCTTCGGGGTGAGAACCGAATGCATGTTAGGGTTTGTAGTATTGGAGGTCGGAATATGGGTGGACCCTGATAAAGTTAAGGCCATCGTCAACCTAGCACCTCCTACGAACCTTAAGGAATTGCGTGGGCTACAAGGTAGGATACAGTTCATTTGAAGGTTTATAACAAAGTTAACTGACAAGTTACAGCCCATGCAACATCTTCTGAAGAAAGGGGTTAACTTCGAGTCGACAACTTAGTTTCAACAAGCCTTTGATAACTTGAAGAAAGAGCTTTTGCACCTTCCAACTGTTTACCCACCACAGAGGGATAAGCCTTTCTTCATCTACCTTGCCACCTCTACCACATCTATTGCAGCATTGTTCTATCATAAACGAGATGATGGATCTGAGATACCAGTGTATTATCTAAGTCATGCATTGATAGCGTATGAAGCAAAGTACAACGAGGTGGAGAGGAATTACCTTGCCTTAGTATTTGCGTTAAAAAAGTGGAGGCATTACCTGTTTCGCAGTAAGATTAACATTATTTGCAAAAGTAACATACTCCAGGCTATCACAAACAACCTTTATGAAAGTAGCAGGATAGCCCGATGGAAAGACATAACTGTGGAATTCGATTTGCATTATGTGAGCCAGTCATTGAAGAAAGGCCAAGCTATAGCGATGCAACTTACAACCTTACCCGTTGATGACCAGGCGAGTATAGACCCCGAATTCCCAAACGAGCATGTTAGCACTATCAATGCCATCCCATCGCATCTCGAAGCTACTTTACACTTTGACAATGCCTTGATCGCACGAGGAGATAGTGCAGCTACCTTCATTACATTCTCCTCTCGGGAAATGCACCCTTTTGCTTACCGTTTTCTGTTTCCCTGCATGAACAACGTGGTAGAATATGAAGGGCTACTCAGAGGCCTCTCAGTTGCTCAAACACTACGCATACAACACCTGGTGATTCGTGGAGATTTACAACTAGTTGTAAATCAAATCACCAAGGTCTATGCCTGCAAAGCTACACACCTGCAAACCTACTGCGCCCTAGAAAAAATCCTGCTTAAATAATTTGCAACTATGGATGTGCAACACGTGCCATGCAACGAGAACATCGTAGCAGATGCCTTAGCCATAGCATTGAATATTCCGCCGCACTTGTTTGCAAGTTTACCAACTTTGATTTCTGAGTGCACTAAGCCTATCACTCAGGTGACACATGTGGCCTCTATCAATGTTGCAGATACCCAAGAGTGGTACGTCAACATTAAAGCCTACTTGCAACACGGGAAACCCCTAAGTAGATTGACATCTGCCTAGAGAGATGCAATCTGTAAGCACGCTCAACAATATGTGCTCATGTGAGACAATGCCCTATGCAAGTGCTCCTATGACAAGATATTGCTGATATGATTGAATGAATGGTAAGCATAGATGGTTATTAATGAGGTGCATGAAGGACTGTGTGGTGAACACATAGCACCTAGGGCTATGACAGCAAAAATTAGATGCCTAGGGTACTATTGGCCTCACATGGAACATGATTTCCTGTCAAAAGTCAAGACGTGTGACACGTGCCAAAGACATGCAAATCTCATATAAGTCAAGATGTTTGACACATGCCAAAGACATGAAAATCTCATACACATTTCACCTACAGAGCTACACCCGACGCAGATCACGTGGCCTTTCTAGCAATGGGGATTAGACCTCATAGGGCCTATCATGCCTAAGTCTTCTTTAGGACATAGCTTCATCATCACAGCCATCGAGTATTTTACTAAGTGAGTGGAAGCTATTCCCCTGAGGAAGAAGACATCTCAGCAGATTTTCCACTTCATCTTGGATAACATCATGACAAGGTTTGGGCTTCCGATGATTATTGTGACCGATAATGGGCCACAGTTTAGCAATATGGAGACCTGAACCTTCTGCAACAGTCTTGGCATCAGGTAGTCATTCTCCTTGCCATATTACCCCCAAGAAAACAGGCAGGCAGAGGCTAGAAATAAGTCCGTCATTTACTTGCTAAAGAGGATGCTCAACAACAGCAAGAGGCAATGGCATGAGCAAATCCTCTATGTGCTATGGGGTTACAGGATGATATGCAGGACTACGATAGGTAAGACTCCTTACAGTATTATTTATGGATCTAAAGCTATGTTGCCTCTTGAGTTGTAGGTACCATCACTGCAGACGATCCTGTCAAATGTCGTTAGTGAACCCCAGAACAACGAGTCGCAGATCATTGATCTTGACTCAATAGAGGAGGAGCGTGTGCAAACACTGAGTCACATAGAGCACTACCAGAACAAGCAATGGCAGAAGGATCATGAAAATCTACATCAATGACCAATACATAAGGGAGACCTCATTCTCAAGGCCATCTATGAGCATATGAACAAATTCTTAGCTAACTGGGAAGGTTTGCATGTGGTCACAAAAGCCTTTGGGAATGGAGCCTTCAAGTTGGCAGACATTGACGGCAACAAGTTTGCAAAGCCGGTAAATCACTCATACCTCAAGCTGTACTACTTCTAATGCATAAACACGGTAAGCTCATCTGCTATGACGTTAAACTAGAAAAGGTGAGCAAACATCTGCTAGGACGTTAAACTGGCAAAGCTTCACCAACGTCCGCTACGATGTTAAACTAGCACAGCTTCATCAACATCCATTATAACTATAAACTGGCACAGATAGTCCGCTATGACTATAAAATGGCATAGACAATCCACTACGACGTTAAAATGGCACAGATGGTCTGCTAGGACCTTAAACTAGTTCATCCACCATCCACTACAACGAAAAACTAGCACAGCTGTCTGTTAGGACCTTAAACTAGCATAGCGATCATCAGCTACAACGTAAAACTGGCACAGCATGTCCGCTATGACGTAAAACTAGCATNGTCCGTCATTTACTTGCTAAAGAGGATGCTCAACAACAGCAAGAGGCAATGGCATGAGCAAATCCTCTATGTGCTATGGGGTTACAGGATGATATGCAGGACTACGATAGGTAAGACTCCTTACAGTATTATTTATGGATCTAAAGCTATGTTGCCTCTTGAGTTGTAGGTACCATCACTGCAGACGATCCTGTCAAATGTCGTTAGTGAACCCCAGAACAACGAGTCGCAGATCATTGATCTTGACTCAATAGAGGAGGAGCGTGTGCAAACACTGAGTCACATAGAGCACTACCAGAACAAGCAATGGCAGAAGGATCATGAAAATCTACATCAATGACCAATACATAAGGGAGACCTCATTCTCAAGGCCATCTATGAGCATATGAACAAATTCTTAGCTAACTGGGAAGGTTTGCATGTGGTCACAAAAGCCTTTGGGAATGGAGCCTTCAAGTTGGCAGACATTGACGGCAACAAGTTTGCAAAGCCGGTAAATCACTCATACCTCAAGCTGTACTACTTCTAATGCATAAACACGGTAAGCTCATCTGCTATGACGTTAAACTAGAAAAGGTGAGCAAACATCTGCTAGGACGTTAAACTGGCAAAGCTTCACCAACGTCCGCTACGATGTTAAACTAGCACAGCTTCATCAACATCCATTATAACTATAAACTGGCACAGATAGTCCGCTATGACTATAAAATGGCATAGACAATCCACTACGACGTTAAAATGGCACAGATGGTCTGCTAGGACCTTAAACTAGTTCATCCACCATCCACTACAACGAAAAACTAGCACAGCTGTCTGTTAGGACCTTAAACTAGCATAGCGATCATCAGCTACAACGTAAAACTGGCACAGCATGTCCGCTATGACGTAAAACTAGCATAGACAGTCTACCATGACTATAAGCTGGCATAGATCATCCGCTATGACGTTAAACTAGCACATACGGTCTGCTAGGACCTTAAAATAACACTATGGTCTACCAGGATCTTAAACTAGGTTCGCAACACGTTCCTGGCTTGCATCTGTGATAACAAACAACAAGCGTATGTGCCGACACGAGGTGGGACATTGCAGTTCCTGAATGAAGTTCACAATGCCATGATAACATGATCGGGAACATATGCAATGCCACTGCTCTTGGCATCTTGCTGATGCTCCGAAGATGTCGTATGACATCTCATTGGTCCTCCGGACCTACCGTCACCACAACCCATTACCCTAATGGTAGTTCCTTGACCAATGCCTGTAGCTGGAGTTCCAGCAGTATTGTGCACCAGCCACAATATTATTACCCTCCAACCCCCTGCCAACGCCTGAGCTCAAACGATGTTTAGGTGTGGGATAGCCAATCCCATGGTTGAACTGAGAATGCATGCCCTCAACAGGGGTTCCTGAGCATCTGTGTTCACAAAAACTCCTAGCAACTTCTGTTCCAATCTCTCCACGCTGATGCTGCCAAAGCCGTTGCTGGCCTTCCTAGTTTGGACATCAGACACCAACAAAGATGTCCAAGAGCTTCAACAACATCTGCAGCGAGTAGGAACTTCACCTTCGTTTTGCATCATGGTTGTTTCTCCTAGTTTTCTTTTTGTTGTATTTTCAGGATGTATACCAGGGAGATGCTGGCTAGGGGTGCACTTCGCCATAGAATCAGGACCCTACATCGTTCCAAGGCATTCGTCTTAACTAGCTTAGCTACTTTAAAGTGCATATCCTATTCCTCCTTACACTCACGATCCAATCTCCTCGCTTTCACAAGCTTTTCTTGACGTATGTTAAGCCCTCCCATATGTGCAACCAGAAAGTCCATGATGCGCGTAACACAGCTCACCGTATGGAAAACATCTGTAGGCAAGTTAAAGCCTCATGTGGATGTAACACAACTCGTCCCAGGAAAGAAACACATGTCCTGCAGTCACCATGTTGTTTACAAATGTAACGGCAAAATAGCCAAGGAAAAAGCGTAAGAGAGAAGAAGCTCACGTGCAAAAAAAGACAAGCGTGCCTAAAACAAATGGCACATAAGTTGTTTCACACACCTTTTCTCCGTAAGAATTCCAATGAGAGGTCAAAGATTAGCAAAAGAAAAATATAACCACATGAACAACTCCCTCATGAGCACTCAGAAAAGGGACCCCGCTAAGTTTCATCTTTACCCTTTTCCTGAACTTCCTTCCTCCCCACTCAACCTTTCACTTTTCCCGCATAACCAATGCAGCACTCTCAAAGCACAACTAAGCAATCTCTTGGTGATCACCGAGAAGCAAAGTTGGTGTTTTATCTTCTGTGGTGTTTCGTATTCTTTGTCGGCGTCTCTCGGGTCCATCCTCCAGACGTCAACAAAGAGGGGCCAATGAAACACCCTAAATTTTCAAGGCCATTCTTGCTTCACCAAGTCTTCGCAACTTAGGCAACATCGTGTCACTTTGGCAAGAAATGAATGCTTTGAGTTCAGATTGTCTAGTTCAATAAATTTTCTACTCTCAATGTCGACAGGCTCAACGGATCCTCCAGCCTACCCATCTGAGTAGTTCATCCAGCTGACAGTCTACTCAAAAACGATGCAGAGAGTTATCGGCGGTGTTCAGGATGCACAACATGGTTCAACATGTTTTCTAAGTCAAGTGGTCTGCTATGCTATGTAGCGTAGCAGGATTTAGAAGATGGTTGTAGAACGAAGTGTTACGCTATGCTACGCTAAGGCTAAGTAGTGTAGCACAGTGTAGCAAAAGCCAGACAGTTAGTCCCCTCGCCCAACTCCAAGTCCTTCAGCATTGGCTCCTTTCGCTGAAAAGTGGTAAAGTTAGCGAAAAGAAAGCCATGTTGGATGCTACGCTATGCTACATAGAATAGTGTAGCGTAGCAACTTTGCAAGGGCAAAAAATGGCATCTCAAAGTGTAGGGTCAACAAGTTCGCAAGTTTGGCATTGCAAAGGGCAAGAGTTAACATATTTTCAGCATTTTCATGACTAAGGCTAGTTACTACGCTATGCTACGCTACGTAGCGTAGCATAGCGTAGCAACTACACAAAATCAGTCAGAACATTCTAAAGGCTTCCAAAACATGCAATAGGTCCCAGTGCAAGTTTCTGCCTCAAACGGATGCCTATGCTACGCTACGCTACATGGCGTAGCATAGCGTAGCAAGATGCTACGCTATGCCAACAGCCAACATAGCATAGCGTAGCAAGCAGCTACGCTACATCGGTGCATCTACTTGCATAGCAACTTACTACACTATGCCCACATGCTACGCTACAAAGCATAGCACAGCGTAGCACACAGCTGCGCTACATAAATGCACTTCACCCATTTTGACTGTTACTTCACCTGTTTTGACCATTAGCACACATCTCCAAGTTCTGACAATGCAATTACAGCATGGAAAGCTCATCAGTTAGCCCTACATGTCCATGCAGTAAAGACACGTCAACACGGGCCCAAGACACATGGTGTCCAAACTACATTTTTCACGTGCCCTTGGCCCTATAAATACCTAGATGAGCAGCACTCAAGGGGTTGGTCAGGAAGTTAATCAGTTAGCACTCTCGCAAGTTGGCAAACTAGCAATCTTGAGCATCGTAAACCTTCTGTTTGGCATTATAAACAGTTAGCACTCCCATTTTAGCATTCTGCTAGCTTTTTCCCACTATCCTTGTGGCATTTTGCATTAACTCCCAAGTTCGCATTCAAGCATACAGTTGTCTTGCTCTGAACATCTTCATTACTTTTGGGATCTCTATGCTTCCTAGCATCGCACAACTGATTGTATCCACCTTGATAGAGTGAATTCATAATCTTAAAGTAGTGCATTTCCCTAACTACATTCTATATTACTTTCTTGTTTATCATCGCATCTTACATTGTTGTCTGCACTTTTACTTTTAAAATATCATTTTTTACACTATAAACTTCGCTTTCGAATCATACGTTTGCAAAAGGTTATATTAACACTGATTAAGTTCTTGTCTGATCGACCAGACCATTCAAGGCACCCTGTTTCTATTTTATTTAGCATGACCCTCGTGTGGATCTTGGGTTAAGACTGTCACGGTCGATGATTTCTCGGTGTTTTCTAGACGTCAACGTTTTCGGTCGCTACAGGTGGCCATCTCCCCCACAACAAAGTTGCAAGGAAGAGATCCGAAAGATTGAGCGTGGTTGTCCATTTGGCAAGGTGTTTGTTGTGTTAGTTGGCTTTGACTCATGGAAAGGTTTTATTTGTTAAATGTTGACTAATTGTTTCTTATTTGGGTAGTTAGGTCTATAGATGATCATGGCCCCAAATGAAAAAGTCTCCTATATGATGTAAGGTCCTTTCCATAATGTTTGAAATCTAGTTTATTAGGGTACATGTGCAAGATTCCAATAGAGAACCTTGTCCCTTGTTGAAACTTGACTTTTCTTATTTTGAGGTCATGGTGTTTCTTATTGAATGCCTTATGACTTTCATTGGATGATAGGGTCATTAACCAATTTTCATCTAGCAAGTTGAGACTTATTAATCATTCTTTCTATGCTAGACTTAGATCTAGGTCAAGGTCACAGGCTGTAGAGAGTGTACAGGGCTCAAATTGGATGGCCAATGTTGGTAGTTTTCCATACACAAGCTCATGGGAGAATAACCTATGGGAAGCTTCCATGTGGAGCAATAGGCCCAAAGGGCATCATTTAATTTAGTGCTCCAATCCCTTCAATATTTTCTAATGGTACGCATTAAGATTTTTGTAATCTCCCAATTAGTGAGCTTGACCATTAGGTTGGGGGGTGATATGGTGTTGTGAGTTTATGTTCAACCCCCAAGTGTTGCATCAACTTCTGTAAAGTGGCACCTGTAAAATGAATTCCAAATATCAGAAATTAGCGCATGAGGTACAACAAGCTTGTTTACAATGTTTTTTTGTACAAACCAAGCAGTAGTGGTGGATGTACAGTTGGTGACAACTACTGCTTCTACCCACTTGGTACAATAGTCCACTGCAACTATCATATATGCCTTTCCATTTGATAAATGTGTGATGGAACCCATAAAGTTAATACCCCAAACATCGAATGGCTCAACAAGTTGTACCCATTGTTGCGGCCCATCCATTTGAGCTGTCATTCCATCATCCCTATGGCAACGATCACAAATGTGGACAAATTGGTGTGCATCCCTAAAGATTCTTGGCCAATAATACCCTACCATGAGGATTTTTATGGTCATGCATCTCCTAGCATAATGGCCCCCACAAGGACCTTTGTGAGCATCCAAAAGAATGCGAAGTTGATCTGTATCAGGGACACACCAGCGTACCAAGCCATTAGGAAAAACCTTGTAAAGGTTTTCATTAATCTTTATAAAATATTTGATCTAGTGAAGAAATTGTTGTTTCTTTCTAGTGTTCAACCCTTGCAATAGTTCTTACTTGGGTAGATAAGTGAGGATGGTGTCATACCATTTTGGTTCATCGAGCATTTGTGCATTAATAGCACCTGCAAGGAGAGATTCGTCAAGGAATTAATTAGATAAAGGGTCTCTTTCTCCTTGTCATCACATCTTAGTTGCAATAAGTGATCCATGAACACATTCTCCACACCCTTATGATCTACCATCATGAGATCAAATTCCTGCAAAATCACGAGCCACCGTATGACACGAGGGCTCACCATTAGCTTGTTTATTAGAAATATGATGGCTCTGTGATCTGTGTGCACAAACACTTTGTAGCTAAGCACATAATGCCTAAACTTCTCTAAAGCAAACACCACTACCATCAACTCATTTTCTATGGTGGTGTAGTTCAGTTGTGCACCTGCGATGCTCTGACTTATGTAGTGAATGTAATATGGACATTTTTGATCAACCATCTACATAAGCATTGCCCCCAAAGCATAATTCGATGCATTGGTCATCACATGAAATAGTCTGAATCAATCTGGTGCTTGAAGAATGGGGGTTTCAACATGCTTTTGCTTAAATTTTTGAAATGCTAATTCACATGTAGGGGTCCAGATGAATGATGCATCCTTCTTTGTCAATTCTACCAATGGCTTGGTGATTTTGGAAAAATTCTCGATGAATCACTGGTAGTAGCCAATATAACCAAGGAATGATCAAAACTTCTTTGACTATTTTGGGTTTAAGGGTTATTCCTTAGATGACCTTATTTTTTTAGGGTCCACCTCAATTCCTACTTTTGAAATGCGATGCCTCAAGACTATGCCTTCCTAGACCATAAGATGGCTCTTTTGCTAATTGAGCCAGAGGTTTGTTTCGACACATCTCTTCAAAACCTACTCAAGACTATTTAGGGCTTGCTCAAATGTAGCTCCATAGGTAGAAAAATCATCCATAAAAATTTCTACCCTGCTACCAATTTGTTGCTGGAAAATGCTGAGAACTAATCATTGAAATGTGGCTGGGGCATTACATAGACCAAATGGCATCTGACGGTAAGCAAAAGTTCCCTAAGGACTTGGGAAAGTTTTCTTTGCCTAGTCCTCTGGTGCAATTTGGATTTGGTTATAGCCACTATAACCATCAAGAAAGCTATAATAGCTATGCCCTGAAATGGTGTCCAACACTTGGTAGACAAAAGAAAATTGAAAATGTTCCTTGAAAGTTGCCATGTTGAGTAGCCAAAAATCAATGCACACTTGTCATTTGCCTTCTTTCTTTAGTACAATCATGAGTGGATTGACCCACTCACTATCTGCAATAGGGTAGATGAATCCTGCTTTGAGGAGTTGTTCAATCTCCTCTTTAACAATATATTTTAACTTGAGATTCAAATGTCACTGTAATTGTCGTTTCATCTTGATGACGAGGTTAGTGTATATTCAGTGCTGGCATATTCTTAGATCTATCCCAGTGAGTTTGGAATATGACCAAGCGAAGGATACTGACCATTTTTCCATAACATTTATCAATTTTCCTTTCTATTCTATAGCAAGCTTGGCATTAATAATAACCGGCCTCCCATTTTTCAAAAAAATGTACTCCATTCTAGCTGGTAGCATCTTATATTCAAGGGGATCTTGTTTGAAATTATTAAGAATTTTGAGCTAATCCCAATTGACATCATCATTTGCTCCTTTGGAGAGTTGGTGATGAACTTACTCGAGTTCATCCATACTTGTACATTAGGCCCTCAGTCGATTCCATGCATAATGCACTGCTGCTAGCATTAGCATTAAACCACTGGGTGCCTTCTTGTTTTGTGGCTACTGCTTATAGAAATTTCTGGATATTAGCTTTTAGTGCACACTACTTACATGCAGGGATATATGTTTGCTTTACTAACCATAACTTCTACTCATAATGGCACCCTGAATCATTGTATGCAATACATGGAACTCTCTTCTTCTCGATCTTTCCAAATTCATTTTCTTTTGATATCTTCAAGGAAAGATCTCTAATGCCCATTTTGGCATTCATAGTACTTTGCCACGTCCTTCCCATAATAATTGGACATTCCTCCTTGTAGTTCTCCACTTTGATTACTAGAAAATCAGCGAGATATGACCATCCACAAATGGTGGTGATAATGTCCTCAACCAGTCCCAATGGAATAGTGATGGACTAGTTCGCTAGTTCCAACTAGATGTTGCTCTTCTTCAAGGGATAAAGGTTTGACATTGTGTACATCTCATGTGAGATAAAATTAACACTGGAACCAGAGTCAAGAAGAGCTTTACAAGGCTCATTCCCAACAATTTGCAAGTAAACTAGGGAACTCCCAGGATCAGCTAATTTTCTAGGTAGGTTGCTAGCTCGAATCCAAGTGGATACAACATGTGTCAACATTACAGTATGGATTCGAGAAGGATTTTGGCTTGAAGGGGACTCAGATAGAGAGGAAACAGAGAAAGTTGGAGGTGCAGGGTTACCAACCACTGATGTGTTCGAGGTCTTTGGTGGACTGCGAGGTCAAAAGAAGGGTCTTTTCTTTGTTCATGATTCTGACATATTGGATGGGTTACCTGATTGTAGGTTAACTACCCTCATAGAATTCCTTTGCTATGGTTGTGTAGGCAATTCACCCTGCATCGATGGAGTAGGCGATAGTTGTGCAGGAGGTGGAGGAGTTGGTGTAGGAATAGGAGGTGCATGAGGGTAGTAGGTGACATCCCTTTGTAGATAGGGCAATTAATATATTTCATAAGGGTAGTAGTGAGACTGGTAAGTAGTAATATGACCAGAGGAGTCCCTTAGAGATGAAGGTTGCTGAACATAGTAACCGTAGGGATTTGGTTGCCAGTAAAGATATTGCTATCTTGGAGGTGGCAATGCCCATGATTGGGGTTACTGCCACTACTGGTATAATTCATAGGGTTGTGGAGGAGTTCCACTTGGATAGTATTGCTGTGGTTGGTGGAACTGTTGAGGATTATCTTGTGGATAAGGCAATCTTTTGGGTGTTTACCTTTGTGCAAGTCGTGGATGTAAGGCATACACCCCAGATTCCTACAAGTGTGATACAACTAAACAACATCCCTTAGGATGTTCATACTAGCAAACATCACATCCACCATAATCATCTGAATCACTATCCACAACCATCTCTATTGCAACCATTTTACCTTTACCCTTAGATATGGTGCATTCAACTTCCTTACATCTCCGACACTCTCGCTCACTACTTTGCTTCTTGGACTCTTTAGCAATTTTTAGAACAGCTTGAAACCTATTGTTCATGGAGTCCCATAATTGATCAACCTTAGCCATTATTTCTAACTACAATTTCTGTAATGGTAAGGTTTTTTGATTAACCACCTCATCTTTTGTGAATTCATCCTCATTGTCACAAAATCTAATCCCCTTTTTCTGAATAGAAGGATCTCTATTGTATTCTTCTACACTTTCACTTTTTCTCAGTTCTCCCTCCTCCTTGGCTACTTGCTCAATTATTTTTTGGATCCAATAGGCACTTAACTCTGTCAATCTCCCTTAGGCATAGATGCCAAGGGTTTTCTTGGTTTCAAACCGTAACCCGTCTATGATATGGCGAAGTTGATCAAGCTAAGGGTATCCATGGCCAGGACACCTATGCAATAGAGAGTAGCATTAGCCAATAGCAGCATCCAAGGGCTCATGATTCCCTTATTTCCATCCTTGAATTTGTTTTCTTAGATTGAATACTCAAGAGTACATTTGATATTTGTCATTGAATAATTCCAACATTGTACTCCACTACCTAATTGATTTTGGTTCTAAGGATCGATACTAATTTTCTGTTTCCTTTATTAGCATCCTTGGAAATAATTTTATCTTTTTCTAGTCATTTTCAATATTATGCAAGGCACATGCATCTTAGAAGACCTGAAGATGATTTTGTGGATTAGTGTCATATCCTCCCTTGTACTAAGGAATATTGTTCATATCAAGCCTCTTTATTCTACTGTCTTTCACATGCTTGGTTGGAATCCTCACAAACTCTACAATATTTAACATGTCCTTAGTAGCAAGTAGAGGTTCATCAAGGCCATGATGGTGGTGCCTACGATGTTCCCTACTAGCTCTTCTTTCTTGATGATGGGCCTCTCTAGATTGTCCATGTCTGTGGTCATGATTGTCCCGACGGTCCCTTCTATTACTTTGGTTCCATCACTCACCTCCATCATAGTTATTTCTTTTGTGGCCACGATCTAAACCAAATGAAGAAGAAGATAATGACGATGAAAGGGAAGAAGAAGGAGAACTTTCTCCACACTGACACCTATTACCCTTCCTTTGATGCTTGTGACCACAATTGCAATCATGATCTCCTTTGCCTTCCTTTTCTTGACTTGCTTCTTTAGATTCATTTTTGTCATTAGAACCATTTAAACTAGAACTTCGATTATGGATTGTGGGTTGTACATTCTAGTTAAGGGCTCCTTGAACAAAGTTAAAGAGAGAAGAATCACTAAAGAAGTGGTCGACTTCATCAATTGGGCCAAGTGGAGGTGGAGAGATATTTAACCCCTTGCCCTTCACAAGCTCATGTTGGTGCTCCAGCTGCCAATCCCTTAATTCTTATGCTTCAATGGGATGATAATCCCTTGATTCGAGATATCGCATCTCGTATTCTGCATTGAGATGTTGAAGCTTATGTCATGCAAGCATTAACTGGAGCATTGCTGGAACAGATCAGTTAGGTGGCAACACAAAGTTGCCTTTCATATCTCGCCACTGCATTAGTTCATCTTGATGCAAGATGAAGGTAAAGTCTAGAACATACTCATTGGGATGAGCATATACCACCTGGTATTGTTGAGGCACTTGAACTACCCTAGGTGGAGATGGGCTCCATTAAGAAGAAGACATTTTGTGTTAATAAATAGTGTAGTTGAGATTTAATTTAATGATAATAATAATAATAATTTTTTTTGTTTTCATAGGATTTGACTCTTAGGGTTTGAACAATGAGGTTACTAAACTTCACTGGGCTTAGATAGTGCACGAAGAACTACAATTCTCGGCAACGGTGCCAATGATGAACGGAAAGGTACCCCTACGCCCAACCATACAAATCACAAGCATTCACGTGTAAAATGATTGAATTTTGTAGACTATAATTACCAAGTGCATTAGAAGTAAACAATGTGTGCATGTTGTTCTTTCATAGTCTTCCCAGTGCCACTTGTGGAATGCAATTGTATGGTTAAGTGTGACTAAGGTATACGATTTTTATCATTTTGTGTTTTTATGGAATTACTCAGCTAAAACAAGAATAAAAGTAAGAGTGATTAAAAGTAAGAGCGATTAATTGCTAAGTAAACTATAGTTTAATCTAGCCTAACATAAGTAACTGTTTGCACTTCTCAGACACATCCTAAACTTCATGCAAACACTATTAGGCTGTCAAACGCTAATCGTTTCTGAGCTACCAAGTGTCACATGTACGCTTGAAGGGGTCATGCTTGTGTATCTTAATAAGTTGCTTGATTAATCAAAATTAATTATTTCATAAATACCATTAATGTAAATTGCNAATGCAGTGAAAAAAATAGCAAAAAAAAAAAACACTGCAAACTTGTATTAATTTGAAAACCAGTGTTTAGAAAATACAAATCTATTGTTCACAAAGATTTTGGAATCACCAATCTACACCCAAGCCTTATAGTAGAGGCCTTAAAAGTATTTGATCTACACTCAAGCCTTATAGTGGATGCCTCAGAAGTCTCTGTGAATTGCTATTAGATGGTTCGGGATGTGAAAGAATGGGATGTGCTTCACTACAATCATGAAGGTGTATTGCTCTATTTATTATGCATCAAATGGTATCTATAAAAGCTGCCATAGTCATAAATCATGTTTTTCATCACTCCAATATCAGGGTGGCCGTGATATCGAGTACATGATATCACAANTTTTAAGGCCTCTACTATAAGGCTTGGGTGTAGATTGGTGATTCCAAAATCTTTGTGAACAATAGATTTGTATTTTCTAAACACTGGTTTTCAAATTAATACAAGTTTGCAGTGTTTTTTTTTTTTGCTATTTTTTTCACTGCATTTTATTCATTCATGGATATAGAAATTTAGTTTTTATTCACATATCTTTTGAAGCCAAGGAGGTAACCATAATGGTATTTGAAACCAAAATTAAAGCAAATCATCAAAGAAGAGATTGAGCAACTCCTTAATGTAGGGTTCATCTACACCATTGCGGATAGTGAATAGGTTAGTTCACTTGTGATAATGCAAAAGAGAGGTGGCAAATGGCATGTTTGTATCAAATTCAAGTTGTTAAACATCGTACCATTCAAAGATCATTTTCCATTGTCATTTGTTGATCAAGTGTTGAACACCATATCTAAGCATTGCTATTATAGTTTTCTGGATCGTTATAGTGGCTATAACCAACTCTAGATTACACTAGAAGACCAGGCTAAAACAACATTCATGAGTCCCTAGGAAACCTTTGCATATAGCAAGATGTCTTTTGGTCTATGCAATGCTCCTACCACTTTCCAATGTTTGGTCTTAATCATCTTTTAGTAGCAAATAGGTAGCAAAGTGAAAGTCTTTATGAATGACTTCTCTACTTATGGCACTACATTCAAGCAAGCCTTACACCACCTTGAGCAAGTACTCAAAAGATGTATTAGGACACAAGAAAGAGCCATCTCATGGTCCAAGAAAGCATTGTATTAGGACACAAAATTTCATAGGAAGGGATTGAGGTAGACCCCAAAAAGATAAGAGTCATCCAAGGAATCACCTATCAGCCAACAACTATAAAAGATATTTAGTCATTTCTTAGACACATTGGCTACTATTGATGATTTATAGAGAATTTCTCTAAGATCATAAAGCCATTGGTTGAGCTTACAGAGAAAGATACTCCCTTCATCTAGATTAAGGAATGTAGAAATGCATTCCAAAGCCTCAAGCAAAAGTTTGTAGAGACTCCAATTCTATGAGCACTTGACTGGTCTAGAACATTCCATATCATGATGGATGCATTTGACTATACCTTGGGAGCTATGCTTACCCAGTTGGATGATAAAAAATTTCTATATTACATCAACGGTGCAAGTTGAAGCATTATGTGTATTCGACAACCTCTCGCCTCAAGTGGGACCCAAAATAAGTAGTCAAGGTCAACACCGTGCCTACATTCCCACTAAAAGTGACCAAGGTACCTCGTCATATATACGATGAGGCTAATGAATGCATGTTGTACTCAGCACTCTCCTTGTGGGAGTGCAGGTGTACAAATGAAGACCTATGGAAACGGGTTCAGAGGCTTGAAAAAGAGCAGGTGAATTTGATCGCCGAGGTGGGAGACCTCCACTCTAGGAATGAGTTCCTTTTGGCCAGGGATACCAATGATGGTAGTTGACACACAACCGTCATTGATTATGCAAGATATTGGATGGCCGTGCAGCGCAACAACGAGGCCACACAAGAAATAATAGAGCAGTGAATGCAAATGGACTTGTTGGCCTAGAAGAACCAAGATTGAAAAGATTATAGCACAAGAGTTTACGAGTGGGGGCAGTCCCTGAAAAACCACAAGCATATGTATAACTTGGAATGTGCCATCAACCGTAAATAGTACCGAGATGCTTCAGTTAAGTTGTATACTCATGAAGTATTCATGGATGCCATTGGTGCTTCCGGGGCTTATGACAAGTTCACGCAATAAGTGATAGTTAGTGAATCCCTTGAACAGGAAGTGAGTTTCCCTGTGGGTGGGACCACCACCACCTCTTTTTCACCAAGACCACCAAGATGGATAGCTATTAAAATGAAGAAAGTTGTAGCAGATGTTAAGTTGGGAAATAGGTACTGGGTAGATATTAGAGAGGAGGAGGTCTGGCAACGCCTTGGGACCGACCTAGATTGCATACCCCTGAGATAGACATGGGGCTGTCTCAGGTTAGTCACTTTTTATGATGTAACTGATTATTTCATTCTAGTTTTTAGTGTGACTCTAGCTGACTACTTCATTTTCTCATGATACAGATTTTAGATGAAGAAGCAAGGCCCTCTAAGGATGGGAATAATGATGCAGAGGAAGATGATGCATGATAGCAAGGGATCTCATTTTGTATTTTCAAAGACTATCACAAACATTATTTAATTGAGACTTTAAATGAATTATGACTTATGACAAGATCCATTTTATGTTAGCTTATGCATTATCTATGTGATTGGTTTTTATCCTTTTCATCTTAGTTTTAGGCCATTTCAAGCCATGATCGGGTAATAAACAAAAGAATTTTTTTATATAATTATTTGTTTGTTATTTATTTTGAATAGCCAATTTTAGGCCTTGGTGGGCTGTAGTAGTAGTTTAAGGCCATTTTGGACCATCGCTAGTTTTAGGCCATTTCGGGCCATCATGTAAATGCAGGGTAAAGGATTTTTCCAATTTTAGGCCTTAGAGGATCATAACGTAATGTAAAATATGAATTTTGCCAGTTTTAGGCCGTAGCGGGTCGTGACATGATGTGAATGGAAAATTTTGCCAGTTTTAGGCCTTAGCAGGCTGTAACGTAATGTGAACGAAGGATTTTACCAGTTTTAGGCCTTAGTGGGCTGTAACATGATGCGGTCGGGAGATTTTGCCAGTTTTAGGCCTTACTGGGCCATATGTAGTTTTAGGGCATTTTGAGCTATGGTAGAATGTAAACAAGGGGTATGTAAACAGTTTATAAGAATAAGTTAGGCACCTAGTGTAGATGGATGAATGTGAAGAAAACAAGAGATAATTGTACAATGAATGTTAACTAGGTAGGAAGCAGTGGAGTTGCTACGCTATACGCAACTACTTTTTGACCCATCGTGGATTTGTGAGATGTAAGGCCAAGAAGCTTTCCTACGGCATTTGTCTACGCTATTGCCTTCTGCTTGGAAAGGAAACTCATCCCATGCATTTTTGTTTTCTGAGCTCGCGACTTGGACCAGCTCTTNGCTTGTGTTGCCACCTCGTCATCGTGGATCACCACCTCCCTGCCTACATAGGGTAGATGGATTTCCTGATGTATGGGTGAAGAGACGATCCTTAGTTGGGCTAACCATGACCTCCCCAAGATCAGGTTAAACCCAGGCATCTCTTCCACCATCATAAACATTGCATTTGTGGGGAACTGGTCCCCTACCACAAAGTTAATGTGGACAGTGCCTTTCACCATGACCCGTGCCCCGTTGAATGACTTCAAGCATGACGTTGTCGTGGGTTTGATCTGGTCTACCGAACCCAATTTATCCACAATGGGGAATGGGATGACATTCATAGCAGCCCCTTCATCAACGTGTACCCTTTGGATCTTATGTTGGTCAACCCAAATTATGATGAATAGAGGTGTTGTAGTTACCTAACCCTTTTTAGGGTCTTCCCTAATGGAATAGTCATAGAAGGTCAGTTGGAACGACTGCAATTCTGTAGGCATAGAAGAAAGCATAACTGAATGGATTTCTTTCTCTTCTGCTGGCATGTTCTCGTCAACCGGTATTGCCATTAACATGTAAACCAAAGCCTCATGGTGTGTGGTAGAAGTCATTATCAAGTCATACAGGCTCAACGTTATGTTCTTTTATTTTAGAGCCTACTTGACGTGAGTAAGAGCACTTAAGAGGTCTCATCCACCTTCCTATTCTTTACTGTCTTTC
The DNA here is from genome assembly GCA_015680685.1 of Gnetum montanum. Lineage (NCBI taxonomy): Eukaryota > Viridiplantae > Streptophyta > Gnetopsida > Gnetales > Gnetaceae > Gnetum > Gnetum montanum. The sequence continues at coordinate 80,620 of MNCI01022048.1, read as the reverse complement.
TCCTCTTCCATTTGTCCAAAGAGACAAATTTCCTGAGGAGGGACAGCTTTAGGTTTGGGATCAGACCCTTTTGGATGAGGTGACAATGACCGTGCACGCGTAGCAGCATTAGCTTTTGGTGACGAGGCAGATGTAGATGTAGAGGACGAGGAAGTAGGCCTAAAAGGACCTAGGGCGGTATGTTTCATTGCCACATCACCTATCGAATGCTCTTCTCATTTCCTTGGACGAGAAGGTTGCGGTGTCGTCTTATGTGGGGTGGGGGTAGTTGAATAGTTTGGCCCCTTGATGATGAATGGTGCTCTCGGCGTTAGTGTGGGTGGTGGTGCGATTTTGTTTACAAAGGATGCATGGGTGGATGTCTGAGGAGGAACCTTTAGAATAAATGGTTGCTGCGGCATTTTTTTAGCGCTACTGATGTCGGTGCACTACGTTGAGCCATGCGAACCATAAACGACTGCTGAGGCAATTTGGGATTACTATCCACACCGATAGTGTTGATAATGTAGTCAACATTCTTAGCATTAAGTGGATCTGTGTAAACATGCATAGATTGATTCTCAGGATGCACGGGATTTCTTTCATCTAGAACCAACTTCCCTTGATCAATCATTCATTGAATGTCATCTTTTAACACTAAACAGTAATCTGTGTCGTGACCACAAAGTTGGTGGTAGTCACAGAACCACTCTAACCTAAAATTTTTAGGAACTGGAGGCTCGTTGGGCAAAGCTCAAACATAGAAGCAAAGCTGCTACATAAAATGTTTTCAAAGAGTCTCACCCCTCTTCAGTATGTTTACAGTAGTAATGCTAGAATGTGCTCTAAGTTGCAAGTGCATGATGAGAATATATAGTGTCCCATCTTACAAAAATAATTAAAATCAACTACTTGTAATAATTAAAGTGGACCCCACATATGCTGGCCAAGATGGGGATGGGACGTTGCACTTGAATTTGTTCTTGATGAGGAGAGAACAAATTTTTCTTGGATTCCTCCAATAGGTGATTACATTAGGAATGATTTTCTAGAGACTCAGATCTTTTTGGCAAAGTTGAGTAAGTATAGGGTTTAGGAGGGTCCTTAAGTTCAAGGATTTAGTGGAAGGACTAAAATCCAATTTGAAGATGAGAGGGGTTTGTTTCCTTGTGCAACCATCATGGCATTGATGAGGTCATTCAAGAAGATGCTGCCTAGAGGAGGCAGGGACAAGGTTGAAGCAATGGACCAAGAAGCAAGAAGGATATTCTCAAGTACAAAGACGCCAATAGAGTTGTAGTCGAATTTGCTATATATCACCTAGGCAAGATTCTCTAATGAGATATCTTTTAAGCTCAGCAATAATAAAAGCCTTCTTCTGATGGTGTGGATGCTAAGAGGAGAAAGAGATGCACTAATAAGCATTCAACGGTTTTTTATAATACTTGGTAGATAGAATACCAGTGTTGACAAAGTTAGAACCCTTGAAGAAGGATATATCTAAAATGTTGGCTAAGATGCTAGATACAAAGAGAGTAATCTTGATGGTAGGATAGAAAGAACCACACCAATCAAGTAGCTGGAAGAGGGAATCCTATGAATTGCTCCAAATGTCAAAGGCATCATTAGGATTCTCTCCCAAAAATGTTTAGAAAGTTAGGATTTTATGGTGAAGGGAAGTATCATATAGTAGAATATTTAAAAATAATTAAAGCTAATATTAGCTTATATCAACTACTCTAAATGGAAGGATGCTTCAAAAGAATTTTAAAGCAAATTAAGAACAAGAAGAAGGTGGGTGACATTGGCACAAACCACATTCATAATGAGAAATATACTAGTAAAGCACAAGTTATTATTAACAAAGAAGCTCCTCTTTTCTTATTAACTCTTAAGTTGAAGGATAGATATTTGCATAATTATTCAGTTAATTCAAGAGCCACTTCAACATTAATGCCTATGACAATATGTGATCAACTAAGATTAAAACCTAAACAATCAAATAAGAAAATTATCTAAGTTGACAAAAGCAGAGTCAAGATAGTAGGTCAATTACCTAACATGCTACTTCAATTAGATTTAGATCCAAGGATTACAAGTAGGGTTACTATCCAAGTAGATAATATCCCCAATTCCTATCTCTTACAATTAAGTAGAAGTTGGAGCTAAATTTTCTCTGGATATATAGCTACAGGTTATTCAAATATGTGGTTGCCATGAAAGATGAACCAAATCAAATTTATATGTATGGTGAGCCATTAATGATAAATAATGTGACTTTAGATGGAAGAAACAAAAGATTTGAATCAAGAGAAGTTGAATTATGAGTCATCTCAATTTGATAAATATAAGTTATCCATTTCGATGATCAAACAAAATAATTCTAGTAGATATATTTTGACAAGGCTTGTAATTCAAGAGAATCAAGAATCGGTATTGTTCTAACTAGTCCAAGAAGTCAAGTAGATCTAAAAGCCATACCATTGCAATTTCCATGTACCAATAATAGAGCTGAGTATGAAAATTTATGTAGAGACTTGAAGTTTGCATATGAAATAGGAATTACCAAATTAGTGGTTAAAGGAGACTTAAAAACTCATATTTGACCAAGTTGAAGGGAAGTACATTGTTAAGAGGTCATTTCTTAAGACTTACAAGAAACTAGCAATAAGATTACTTAAAAATTTTATGAAATATAAAATTAAAAATATCCCAAGGGAAAAGAACTAGAAGGCTGATGAGCTTGCAGTAGTAGCTTCAACTCAAGACTTATCAAGCATATCTAAAAGTAATAAAATAGTAATCAAGTTAGTATCAAAGCCAATAGTCCTAGACAATGAGGAGTTCTTTCAAGTATTTGAATATGATCAAAAATTGATTCAATTTCTCAATATCACAAGAGAATTTAGAAAATGAAATCATGAAAATGTTGAATTAAAATTTCAAAAAGGAAGAACACCTCAAAGGCTACTATAGTTAAAAGAAGAATTTAAACTAAAACTAATTAAAGGATTAGATATCCAAGATCCTGGAGATCAGGCATATGACGCAATTAATTTAGAATGTCAAGATGTTTCAAGGCTTTTAAATATTATAAAAAGGCTTTAGTTGAACATAAAAAGAAAACTAACACAAATTCTTAGAGAAAATTTGGGTAGTTTTGCTTAGTCATATGATCATTTAAGAACTTTTGATCCTAACATTATGACTCATAAAATTCCACTGCAAAAAGACTATAGGATAGTCAAACAAAAGTTAAGGAAGTTTAATCCAATATTTGAGCCAACAATGAAAGTTGAAATTAAGAAATTGTTAGGTGCTGGCATAATTTATCCAATTCAATATTCAACCTAGATAGCTAATTTAGTGCTAGTTAAGGAAAAAAAATATAGACATAAGATTATGCATTGATTTTAGAAATTTGAATGAAGCTTTTATTAAGGATGGATATCTACTTTCAAGAATTAATGAAATGCTGATAAAGGCATCATGATGTCAGCTATACTCATTCTTAGATAGATTTTTAGGCTATAATCATATAATAGTGGATAATAAGGATAGATTTAAAGCAACATTTATCACTAAATGGGGGCGTATGCATATAAGAGAATGCCCTTTGGCTTATCAAATGCAGGGGCTACCTTTCAGCAAGCTATGGATATTGCTTTCAAAGGGCTTAATGGGAAATTTGTTATTACTTATTTGGATGATTTTACCATTGACTCATAAATATTTCTCATTTATAGTAGCTATTTAATAGGTGTTAGGAGTGTCATATCTTCTTGAATCCTAAAAAGTATATCATTGGAGTAAAATCAAGTAGCTTACTTAGGCATATAATCTATCAAAATGGAATAGCTATTGATCAATCCAGAATTGAAGACATTCAAAGAATAGAACACCATACAAATAAAAAGGCATTAAGATCTTTCTTTAACACAATTAACTTTGTCAACAAATTTATTCTTGGATTTACTGAAATAACAAAACCTCTTTCACATATGTTGAAAAAGGATGTTGAATTAAGAAAGAGTAAACATTCACTTAAAGCCTTGAATAAAATTAAGAAAGCCATTTTAGAAGCTCTATATCTGGTAAAGCCAAAATGACAAGCATATTTCTTGTTGTATGTGTTCTCTTCAAAGAACTCATTAACTATAGTATTAACACAAAATGATGGAATGAAAGAAAAGCCAATTGAATTTTTTGTTTATCATTTAAATGATGTTGAAAGAAATTACTTAGAATTAGAAAAAAGGAGTTTTTTTTTAATTAAAGCCCTAGGACATTTTAAATACTATTTGCAAAACTCCTTAGTTTACATCATAACCATAGAGCTAGCTATAAGAAAATTCTTGTCTTAAAATGAAATTTGATTGAAGAGAGCTAACTGGATAATCAAGCTCCAATAATTTAGCTTCACTTTAGAAACCTACAAAATAGTAAAGAATATGGGATTAACTAGTATGATAATAAAATAATCCAAACAAGAAATACTATCCCTCTCTAAAAATACCAATTGGTATGATGATATAGTAAGATTTCTTATTAGCTGAGAGATTCCCAAGAATCTATCTAAAACCAAAGAAATAGCTTTTATAATCAAAACTTAGAAATACATCTATACTTAAGGAACCCTGTATAGAAAGGATTTCACAAATATTTTATTGGAATGTACACCAAATATTAAAATTGAAGGTATATTGAAATAATTCCATGATCATGAAGATTTGTGTTGTGAATCCCAAAGACCCATAGTGTAACATATATGGAGATATGATTTCTATTGGCCTACTATGCATAAGGATGTGAATGAGAAAATTCTAACTTACCACAAGAGTCAAATTTATGGGACAAAGCTAAAAATGGCTAATGCTCCACTAAAACTAGTGATAGTAGATAGGANCTAAAAATGGCTAATGCTCCACTAAAACTAGTGATAGTAGATAGGCATTTTCAAAGGTGGGGATTGGATTTTATAGGGGCTATTACTCTTTAAGAAAGACATAGATTCATCTTGATAGCTACTAATTATTTCACCAAATGGCCAAAGTCTAAAGCATGACGAAGAGGTCCAACATATGATGTGATTAAGTTTCTTAAACAATACATAATAAATAATTTTGGAATTCTAGACTCTTTGATTATTGATAATGGTACAACTTTTTAATCAACTAAGTTTGTAAAATGGTCCTCAGAAAAATCAATCTTTCTCTATTCATCTTTAACTACTATCTATAGGAAAATGGTTTGTTCGAATCTACAAATAAGAATTTGATCTCACATGCCAAGCATTCCATAGATAATAATGTGGAAAATTAGCATGAAGTATTGCAAGGAGATTTATGGACTAACAGGATTAGAATACAGAAATCTATAGGGACTACATCATTCAGCTTAGTTTATGGGTTTAAATGATCAAATAACTAATACATTTGTGTCTTCAGTGGTTGGGTTTGTAGAAAATTATAGCCCATGATCAGATAAAGGACGTGCTCTTATGGCTCTATTATTAAAGAGAAAAGCTAAGATTCATGAAGCTCAAGATAAGCTATTGCATAATGCAACATTAATGAAGAGGTGGTTGGAACACTGAGCAAGATGGAAGACATTCAGAGAAGGAAATTTTTTAGTGTTGTTATAGAGGATTAAAAAAAAGCTGAAATTAATAAATTTTTAGCTAAGTCGATTGGGCCATTAATGATTAAGTAATAAGTGGCTGAAAATACATTTAACATTTCTTCATTGGATGGACAAGTGTTAAGCTATCCATCTAATGCACTTCATTTGAAACATTACTTTGCCCAACCACCCACTTAAAACTACTCTATATGGCTGAAAAAAATTGTAAACATGTACATAGTGTGTTGTGAAAAATCAGTACTATATAATAAGGCTAAGGTTGAGTTATAAAATCCATAAGCAAATCATGGTTAGAAAATAAAGGCCTACTTTGAGAAGAAGATTGTTCACAAGTCCAAGAAGAGTCAACATGAGAGTTAGTCCCTTTATCTCATATTTATCCAAATGTTGTCTAGAAAATGTACAATGGGCTTTCTACAAAGCTATCTCATATGAGATAGCTTATAATATCCCATTAATGTCATGACTCTCTGATGAGTTCTCAACTCTCACAAGCAAGAAATCAATCTACATCTTGTATGGGATAAGTTTCTAGAGTGCTTTGATCTTTTACTAAGAGAAAACTATTATGAAGAGCACCTAAATTAGGCTTTTAATTATGGAGATGTGTTGGTGAATCAACATAAGAATGAAACTAAAGAAAGTCTCAAAAACTTAGAGAAGGAACCAGAAGAGGAGGAGGAGCTAAGGAAGATGTAAGTTTTACAAAGTCTAAGAAAGACCAAGATTAGGACAAAGAAACACAAGCTATGGTACCATCTCAAGTTACTACTAAGCTGAAATATGATGGATTCTTTGAATGTAAAGTTCCAAGGAAAGTAATGATTACTATACAATGTCACCCAGTTCATTAGCTTAGCTTCAACATTTCCATTTTCAAAGTTTAACTCTAGGATTTTTTCATCCCAACTAGCTTTAAGCTATAGGGGTTATTTTCCACACAAAAATATTTAAACTTGTATTTATCTTTCTATGAATGTACATAAATGTTGTATTAAGGTAGTTTGTTATTTGTGAAAAATTGCTGGTGCAACAATTAGCCACTTTCATGAAACAGTGATTTCTATGTGAATCCAATGGCATTAAAGTAAAGCTTAATATACCTAAGGAATATATCAATCAAGTTGAATGAATATTAGAGCAAGGAATATTGACATAAGATTTTTAGAATTCAAAGTGGATAATGACCCAAGATATGTTACTAATTATATGGAATAAACCCCTCAATTAAAGAAAAATTCTAAAGAGAAGTGCATGCAGAAATGCTTGAAACCTAAGACCCATTTTATTCATTTGTTCCTTCTTAAAGTAAGGGAATTTTAAGGCTTACCAATCTGTAATAACATTTTAGCCAATAATAAAGCATGGCTTAATTTTCATTTCTAGAGAACCAAATCACTTAATATGATCAAGCCAAGGTTTAACACCAAGAGTTTTTATTAAGATGAACCCAAATAAAAAATTTTGGAAGAGCTTTAGTAAATATGCTACTTAAATTAAAGGCTTCATGATCAAAATCCTTGAGTAAAAGGATTTTTAAGTCATTTTTTTTTTTTGCAATTATAGAAACTTGTTAATTTCTAGAAAGTTTGAAGAGATAGAGTTTCAAATTTAGAATTAGCACCAAGAAAAATAATTGAGCTAAGATATCTGATGAGTGGTGAGATACCCCTACACTCAACCATATGAATACGAGTGTTTTCACGCGCGATCCGGTCGAACTCCGCAGACGAACTAGTTGTGGCACCCAGATCGTTAACCTTAGGTCGTAGTTCGTTGTCTTCCCACCTGGACTAGTGTTATATTTATCACGTATGGTTTAGTCTAGAGTGAGGTGTATGATGTGTTCCTAATTCTAATGCTACTTCTGAAGGAAATGGAAAATAATATTAACTATGCTAAGCTAGGAGGAAAAGGGTAAGAAAATCTAATCTAGCCTAAGTGCGACGAGCAGCCGATTCCTTGATCATCCATACACATCTTGGACCTCATGCACGACTACCACTGGGATTACCAAGTGCAAATCCTAGGTACGCCACTAGGATACCAAATAGTCACACTTAAATGCTCGAAATCAAGTCGTACTCATTCCCAATTCTAGGAGTTTAAGGGTGAGAGAGAAAAAAGCATATAAAATTTAAATAAATAAACAAACAAATAACAAAGTGAATGCTGCAATGATGAAGTAATCTTGATCTTTATTGCCGGTCATGTGTGCGTCCAAGTACGTCACACTCAAATAAAGAATGCCATACAATTACATTCACCACACTGCAAGCAGACACTTGGAGGGGTCAAACTACTAGAGTTTCACTATAATCTAAACTAGGATCCTCTACAAGGGAGAGCCGCTTCTTATTTATAGACATTGTGGTGGACTGCGATATCGCGTACATGATATTGCAGGGACGACGCGATATCGCGTATGCGATATCGCTAGGGGATGCGATATTGTGGCAGACGTGATATCGCGTACACGATATCGCGGCCTATGTGATATCACATCCCATCATACCCCCACGACTAAATAAAAACTCGTCCTCAAGTTACAAGGAGAACAAGCTCCATTGATTACACAGTGGATAGGTATGGGATTATTAACTAGAAAAAGAAATGAAACAATGTCGTAGTGCGGGAAGACACAACACAGAAAAATACTACAACTACAAAAAATGGAAAACATGTAGTTCCTGGTGGCGGTGGCTCCTCCATGGGTGCTTTCCCTTTGTCATGTGCTCTAGGATTTGAAGCTTAATGACGTTGAAGTATTGCCTAGAGCTTCTCCTCTTCGGTCTAAGGGTCTTGTGTCATCCATGCGAGTGTTCCGATGTTTGATGGAGTCGACACCTCTCATAGATAGGGTAGTTGCAAGAACATCTGATTTGCTTTGACATACCATGCCGCGAACACCCATCGTTCCTCCTCGTAGGCTCTAGCTTTGTCTTTGTATTTGTGAAGCTCTGTTAGCCATCAAGCCAAGTCGAATGCTACATCTTTCTATCCTTGGTAGCTTGCTTTTACCACCTCGAGTTTAGAATTTGCAACATCAAGTTTTTCAACCAGCTTCTTGCGTTCTGCAAATTCTGCCTCATATTTGATATGGATGGAAGCTACCTGCTACTCGAGCTCTATTCTCGAGTGCCCTACTGTTAACATGGCAAGGTTGGCATATCTAAGGTTTGCCAACTCCATGTATTCTTGTAGTTTTTGCACTTCAGCTTCAGCATGCTTAGCCCTTACTTCGGATATGACCGACTTCCCCTTTGTGGAAATGAGATCTGATTGAATTGTTGTGAGATCTTGAGGGATGTCAAACAGAGACGTCATTACTTATCCTATTTGAAGCAATCTATCCAATACATCCTCATGTTCTGCAGGATTCATTGAGGTTTCGGCAAGAGTTTGAGCATCTTGTGCTCCTGAAAGATCTACCGGTGGCACAATAGGTATGTTGAAAGATTCTTTGATGTGGTCAGTGATGACTTCAGCAGCTCCCATAGCATTCTGGTGTTACATGATCACCACAGTGGTCCCTTCACTAGTCTCTAACTGCACTTGAAAAGATGCCGCATTTCTTAAGATCTATTGTGACCATCTACTTTCCCCTCCTCCTATTTGAATTGAGAACGCACCCCTTGTGTGATCCATTAAAACTATAGGCTAATCGGCATCATCGATAATGCAGAAGAGGTTTGCATCATCACGACTTCCCCAACTAACCGTCTCAGCTATGGCCCTAAGATGGCTCATCGACGGTTTGTAGTCTTGCAGCGATTGCTGATCTTAGCCTATGCTAGGCCCTGCTTCTTGTTGTTGGCTAGGACCCATGGCTGGAGGTTGAATGGGTCCTACAAGTTGGATTTCAGGGGGTCTATTCATATATTCTTCTTCTTCTTTGGGTCTCAACTCTTCGCCAGTGCTCTTTCTTGGAGCTAGCACCTTCAGCATTTCAGTGTAAGAAGCATTCTAGGCTTTTTGGAGGACATCATTAGTGTACCCCCGAATACTAGCCCATTGGCATAGCTTTCTGATAAGACAAGGGAAAGGCAACGCCATATTCCCTGTCTTCCATTCTTCAAATCTCCTTAGGATCTCTGTCAAATATAAATGGGGAAGGTTAGCATTAACCTTTCGAATCAACATTGCACATCCTCTAGCAACATATGTGGATATTCATTTCAAACCTTTTGTGGGGAAGAGGTGATAGGTTCCAATTTTGAAATAAACCCTCTCTTCTGTCGACTCACCAAAAGCTTTATCTCTGCCATAAGCCTTCTCTAACCAATCCTTTCGCACATCGGGGTCAGAACGGGTAGATAACTGAGCAACATGGGGCCCTAAATTTGGAAGGTTTAACACTTGTGAAATGGCCTACACAGAGAAATCAATTATCACACCACAAATGTTAACCGTGGTGCCTTACTCCCTATTGTGCCAGAACTGGTACATTTCACCTAAGTACCAGGCACCGTTTTCAGAGAGGAAAGGCCACAAGGGAGACCCTTTGAGGTGATCCCTAACAGCCTCAGAAGTGAACTCTGCAAAAGATTTGAAGTTTAGCTCCACAATCACTGCAGCGAATGTGGAATTCTCATGGATAGGCTGAACGCATTCCGGGGACAACGTGAGTCCTTATCCTGGTTCAGGCGCAGTAGCAACTCCTCCTTCTGCTTGCCCGAACCATCTGGTAGGAGGTTCTTATTGATGGATGCTAAATGATTGCACCTCCTGTTTTGCATGTTGTCTGGTAGGGCCTTGTCTTCCACCTCTCCGAGATCGTTTCACTCCACCTTGAGCAGGACCCTCTTGCTGTGCACGTTTCGGGGCCATCTTGCAATCATACGGGTTAAGCATTAGTAAGGTTTTTTTGGAAATCAAGTTATACCTTACTGCTTGCCTTAATTAAAGATCTTATATTATAACATGTGATCGTGCTCGAAGATTATAATAATGGGTCTTGTAACTTAGGTGGTTTCCATTTTTAGTCTCCCGGTGTACTTAAGGTCATATGATTTTTGGCACAATTATTCTAAGTGTTAAGTTAATTACCCTAACTGATGTCCTTTGGGTGATGATAAATTTCAAAAAAATTAGGCACTTTTCGGTAAGTGTCTCTCCCCCATGACTAAACTGAACACTCCAGGTTCAAGCAGGTTCAAACAGAATTAAAATCGAAGCACCAGTGAGCGAGATATTAGTGAAAAAGCAAGGGTCACACAATCGCAAGTCGTAGAGAAAAATTTCAACAACTCCCCCCGCGTGAATCGAAAAATAATGCTAAGTGTTGTGGCGGGGGTTCCTATTTATAGGAAAATAGGACGCGATATCATGTATGATACATCGTGTATGCGATATCACGTGGGATGTGATATCTCATCCCTAGTGATGTGAGATACTAAGGAAAAACTGAATTTTAAATGATTTTTTCTTGAAATTAATGTTGGAAATTGAGGACATTGGCAAGTATTAAGATGTCCTAGGGTAATATCATTGATTCGAGAGGCACTCATAATGATAATGATGTGAACTTTAGCAATAGAAATTTGGCAGTTACGAAGAAAAGGGAATGTACTGGTATAGTAAAACGTTAAAATTTAGAGGGATAATAATAGGGAAAGAAAACCAATTAAATAATTAAGCTAAGGGTAAGAAATTATGTGTTTGAGCTAGATAATTAGTGAAGATTATGAAAAATTACACAAGTGGATCCTCCCCAAAGCAAGTTCGTACCTAGAATGCCCTTGTGTAACCACACTTAAAGTGTCCGTGGGTACTAGAAGGGTTAAATGTAATCTGCACTAACTCCACAAAACACACACATGTAAATATCACCAGAATGAGATGAAAATTCTATGTTACATGGGCCACAAGCTACAATTACATGAACAGTGAGATGAGACAAACTATAGAAAGGGATCGTAGAGATTGGGACATGAGGTAACTGACCCAAGGCACAATGAATCCTGCGTGTAAAGCATGATTAAAGTGTCATTAACCCATCATTCCAAGATCAGGACCAAGTCCATTCCTCTAATCAGTGACATCACATTGTTTCATCCCATGGTGAACAACTATGAGAGTACCAGAACAACAAGGCATACGATCACTTGGCGTTTTGTGCAAGGGAGGAGTGATTTTTGTTTTATGGCATTTTTTTTTTCTTTTTCTTTTCTTTTTTCTCTTTTCTCTACTGAATCCAGAGAAGCCACCAACCTTCAAGCATGGGTGCATGTCTTTCCAGGGGGACCCCCTAGAACAACATTTGATTTTTGAGTGCCCTTTGTAATTACTCTTACTCCCATTTTTCATTAGATCTACAAGGATCTTAGTACAACCACATTGCATGATAACGTCCACAGATGTCACCAAGGAGAATCCACAAGTTCCCTTGATGTCACACCCTAATCATTCCCTCTTGGTCCATCCTTCTTCATTCTGGGTACAATGAACACAATTAATTTTAAGTTTTAGAAATTTCAAGAATATCACTGTATCCTTGAACAGAGCCTCTTATTGGTAGAGTGGATGAGTGGATGTAATGGGCTCACTGTTCCACATAATTGATTACTCCA
>MNCI01022048.1:45657-66715 GCA_015680685.1 Gnetum montanum | reverse complement strand
AGCGTTTTCACGCGCGATCTAGTCGAACTCTGCAGATGGACTAGTTGTGGCATCTAGATCATTAACCTTAGGTCACAATTCATTGTCTTCCCACCTAGACTAGTATTATATTTTTCACGTATGGTTTAGTCTAGAGTGAGGTGTATGATGTGTTCCTAATTCTAATGCTACTCCTGAAGGTAGTGGAAAATAATATTAACTATGCTAAGCTAGGAGGAAAAGGGTAAGAAAATCTAATCTAGCCTAAGTGCGAAGAGCAACCGATTCCTTGATCATCCGTACATATCTTGGACCTCGTGCATGACTACCACTGGGATTACCATGCGCAGATCCTAAGTACACCACTGGGATACCAAATAGTCACACTTAAATGCTTGTAATCAAGTCGTACTCATTCCGCGTTCTAGGAGTTTAAGGGTGAGAGAGAAAATAGTAAATAACATTTAAATAAATAAACAAACAAATAACAAAGTAAATGCTGCAATGATGAAGTAATCTCGATCTTTATTGCCGGTCATGTGCGCGTCCAAGTACGTCAGACTCGAATAAAGAATGTTGTACAATTACATTCACCACATTACGGGCAAACACTGGAAAAATAATCTAACTCTGGAGGGGTCAAACTGCCAGAGTTTCACTACAATCTAAACTAGGATCCTCAACAAGGGAGAGCCGCTTCTTATTTATAGACATTGCAGCAGACTACGATATCGCGTCCCATAAATATCAAAAATAGGGCTTACACGAGTTAAACTGGGATAAACATGTGCTTTTTTTACCTGTTAGCTAAACCAAGATCAACATGAATGGAATCATAGATCTTATGAATAAATTTTATTTTAATAATTAAAAAAATTATTTGAGTGCTAAAGAAAACCCTCACTTCAAGAAAAGGGCTTGATTTAAATTTGAAAAAGCATAGAAAATGACTCTAGCAAATCAGCTCTAGAAAAGGTTCATAGAGTTGAAGGATAGCTCTACAAAGAATGCTTTGTGTGGTTCTACCATGTTAGCTTATTCTTATGAGGAGACTCGTAGCATGGGGAAGTTGATTTACAAAGTGGTTCTATGGCCACATCAGCAAAGTGTATTGAGATAAGCTTAAACTTTGGCTCTAATTCCACCACTACCTTTGCCAAGATAGCTTCTTCTTTGAGAAAGAAATCATAGGGTTGTAAAATGGATCTACTAAAAACATCACTACCATGTCATCTATTAAGCCTTGATTTGTAGATCCAAAGATGGATTCTATAGGATTGTTCTATGAACCACGTTAGCTTATGAAGGAGGCTCGTAGAACCACAACACTCAAGCATGAGAAGTAATCAAAGTTTGCGTTATTTGTAAATCTCATATGACACATGAACTTTTGTTTGGGGAAATTTTGTAAAATGAAAAATTGGCTATACAAGAAAACTTGAAAATGATTCTATGTGCCATGTCATCGTAAGAAGAAGAGTTTGAAGATAAGTATGAATCGTAGAACCAAAATATAGTTGAGCAAAAAACTATTATGATAGGTTAGCTTTGTTCAGAAGAGAAGAATAGTAGAATGTGAAAATAGTCCTACAAGGAATTCATTTGTTTAGCTTTACCACATCAACTATGGGAAGAGAACATTGTTTGTATTTAGATCTAAAAAGAAGCACAAAATTGGCTTTGATACATAAGCTCATAGAGGAAGCTTGTACAATCGAAAAATGACTCTATGAAATGGTTGTTCCATATCATCATCTTCTACAATAGCTCCTTTGTAGAAAGATCTCGTAGTCCCTAAAAACTGTTGTACTAAAAAAACACCTGAAGCAATTCTATGAGCCATATCAGCATCCACCTAATCAGCATTTTTACATCAAATTTTATGGCTCAAGTTTGTAGAATCAAAAATTAGTTCTATAAGGAGAGACAAAGATAGTTCTATGAAAAACCTCAAAATCACTCTACATCTACCACATCAGTATCTAACATGTCAACTTGTAGAACAAATTTATAAAGTTAAAATTCAACTCTACAAACAAGATCATTTTTTTCTCTACCATGTCAGCTTGTGAAGAACATTCATAAAGTTTAAATCTAGTTCTACAAAGAATCTCTACAATCACATCATTGTTCTTTCTTATCACCCTCAAAGAATAAGCATCATTCATAAAGAGCTAAACAAGTGTTAAAGCTTCACATGCTGATAGCTACCTTAAAGTGTGTATCAAGAGTCTTTCTCTTCATTTACATAAAAAAGCTCCATCTGAATGTTTCATCTTACACGTTAGCTAAGTAGATCTACCTCACCACATCAGCATCTAGATGTAGATGAAATGTCCATCTAGATGAAAATTTTATCTCTAGATAAGCCTTTTGCATGCGTAAGTTACCAAAAAGCATTGGTGGGATTAGGGTTTATTAATAAAGCTAAATATTAAAAGCATGATGAAGAGTGCATTTTCATCTAGATGGTATAACACCATCTAAATGCTTCATCTACCTTGTCATCATTGCCACATCAACAAAAAGATAAAGCTCATTTTTTTATCTGGATCAACATTACTTCACCTACCACATCAACATCTGTCATGCCAACAACTAGATGAAGTGCATATTTTCATCTAAAACAAACATGCTTCATCTTCCACATTAGCATTTGCATAACTATAGGCTCGTAGAACCAAAAAGAGCTCTACAAAGTGGTTCTACCACATTAACTTTTGTGTATCTTAAAAGTTATTCTACAAGGTTACTCTATCACATAAGCTCTAGAGTTAGCTTATGTTCATAGAGGAAAATTTTGATTCTACAGAGAAGCTCTACGCACCATGTAGCATACCACCACATCAGCTTATAGATGGAGTTTGTAGAATAAAATTTTCATTCTATGAGCAAGTTCTGCCACATCAACTAATGGAACCAATTTGTAAGGTTGAAATTTGGCTCTACAAATGAAATTAAAAATAGCTCTATTAGGCACATAAGCTCTAGATGAAGAAAAATCTTATAGAACCAAAAAGTAGTTTTATGGAATTGACTCTACAATCTAATCAGAAATCTACTCCACCACATTAGCTCATTCATAAAGCAATTTTGTAAAGCATAAAAATGATTTTATAAATGAAAGTCAAATCGGTCTTACGAGCCACATCAGACTCAAGCTTAACCCCACAAAAGTGCATAATTATAATTTAACATGCATATGTATTAATTTAAAATATATCTCAGCATATTATCAAGGCCTAAAAATAGTTCTAAAATGAGATTTTGATAAAGTAAATTAAGGCTTGTGAAAGAAACCAATTTAGCCAACCTATTAAAAAGTGAGCTAAAGAATAGGGAACAAATTTTCAACCATAGAGTTTAGAATTAAAATAAAGTTAGAGGTAGCATGAAGCCACCATTAAAGCACAAAGAAGTGATTCTAAACTGAAAAGCTTAATTTAGTATATGTACAGAAAGATACGAGACCTGAGCTATCAGAAAGTCGTTACTCCAATAGACATAGAGTTATGGTAGTTGTTGGGATTATGGCTTAAATCACTAAGGAAAAAGCTTGAATTCAAACTAGTGTAGGAGCTACTTCAAGAGAAATAACAAATTTCATAACTAAATCAGTTATGAGGGAAAAGAGTGCTAAAATAAGACTTTAAAAACCTTAATGGATTTGAACTAAAACACAATGAATCAGACTAATAAGGTTGACTTAAATCACAAAAATAATCAATTGAGGGGCTTTAGATTCAAAAAATTCATTAACTAATCAATTGTCCATCTACCTACAATTATGCAATGAGAATGTGTGGAATGTGGAGCTTTAAATTTTTAGTAATGATTGTAACTGCCAAAGACTACTACATAAATCCCAAAGTAGATTTGTTGAAGGCATCAAGGATAGAAGAATGAAGAAGGATTGAGATTAGAAAAAGGATTATAAAGACTGTTTAACATAGTGGCATTTTAAGCAAGTTCTTCTATCTCTTTTAGCTTTTTCTTTTAGATTGTAGTTGTAGTTAATTATCTTCTCCTTTCTATTTATCTTGAAAGTTAAATAGTCACTCATCAATGGATCATCAATTTTGAAATAGGATAGCTTCTCTATGAGCTAAGGTTTAGCTTATTTTTATTATTATGGTTGGTTGAAATAGCTTTTATGAGTGTTAGTGCTTAACTAGTCTAGCATAGAATTATTGTCATCTTCATGTATTTTTGAACTTTATGGATAATGTTTTTCCTTAGTTTCCTACTCTATTTAGCAAAGATTTTGTCATTTTATTTTGGGAAGTTAGCTAGCAAATAGTTCAAAATTTGAGATTAACATTTTCTGTGAAACCATCCATTTATTATAAGTGTGTTGTGCAAGAAATAAAAGCTAGACTTATAGGAAACCTATTTAATTATTTTAAATCATGCTAAAAGACAACCATAAGAGATAGACACTGATTACATATAAGACAAAAATTCTTACATTTGATCTTCCTATTTGTCTAGGTAAATCTTTCTTATTATATACCTTGAGTCGCATTTAGCTTATTACATTTGATCTTCCTATTTGATCTTCCTATATGTGCCTTAGTGGTACCAAAGACCAAAAAACCACCTAAAATGAGTTTATTAAGAAGCCCTTTATTGCTTGACTAGCACCATCAATAGGTCTTGTTGCAAAAATAATAGCCTCACCAGTGCTAAGGTTAAATCATAAAGAACAACAACATGCTAAGTAGAATTTAAGAAGATAAGAAACATAAGAACTGCAAAAAGCTTATGTCACAAAGAAAGCTTTTTTCCGATTTTGCTAATTCTTAAATTCCACTCCAATAATAATTTTGAATTCAACTTTGAATGTAACCCAAACCATAGACTTACCTCATAAAATAGTAAGGATAATGAAGTGGAAGAAACAACAATGTTCACAAGCTTCTTGATAAAGCACAATTAGGTTCAAGGAGCAAAGTGAGCCACAATTAATCTTTACATTATATTTTTCTTATTATTTCTTCCTTCCACTTGAAAGATCAAATTATTTTATTTGTTTCATATGTAGAAGGTATTTTTAAAAGTACCACTAATAATTTTCTATACCAACTAATATACCCAAGTTCCACAACCTATAGGTAATGTATAAAGACTTCAAATAAAATATTGATTAAACNGCATACAGAAGACCCTGCCTACGCCTGAGGGTGTGCTGGAATGCAGCAGAGGCNACTTAATATAGCTCATAAACATGTACTAATCTACCACACTTGTCCCTAATCCTTCATTCCTATCAGTCTCATTACCTATCTAACACATCCTACAATATATGTGTATAATCATGACATAATTGGAACATCAAAGGTCACATCATAATTGTACATTCACATAAAAATTATCATAAAGCTTAAAACACTATAAACTAACTAGTGGGATCCATACCAAAAACCTTCCCATATGTATGCATAACATGACATTAACTATACCAAGGGGTCCTATGAAGGGATGTTATACTTGTCGACCAATGTCTAAGGAAAATATGTCAATAACTATTATATATATGTAAAAAATATTTAACCATAATTTTAAATTAATGGACATGATAATTAATATTTGTACACTCATTAAATGTTGGCAGGCTTCCCATATTTCTTCCAAGTATCAAGGAATAGAGTAAAAGCAATGCTACTTATTGGCTCTTGGTTGTCAAAGATTATGGAAGGTAAAGATGAATTCATATAAGAAGGTTGATACAAAGGATTCCAAAAGTGAGGATGTAACCTTGATATGCTTGGACTACTATGTGAAATATTCATCTCTTTTTCTTTCATCAATAAATATTCAAGAAATTCTACTTTTGACTTAGGAAACTTCTTACTAACTCAAAGACCATATGTAAGAGGAACTATTTTCTTCAAATAATCCAAGTAATATTTTCACATATTATAGAAGGTTATTAATAAATCTTTATTAGGATTCACTATCACAAGCTAAGGATCATTCTATAAATGACATAGTCATTTCATATTTAAGAGATAAAAAATTCATCAATGATCAGTTGCAGGTATATTAGATTTTATATAATTGGAGAGGGAGATCAACTTCATGGATTTTCATTATTAGCATACACTAAGTTATAATCATGTTCATTATGATTTGTTTGTGATTTTTTGATAGGTTGGAGGTTCAAGCCCTTTCTTTAGCATCAAAATGTAAAGGTAAAATTTCCACTTATAGTAAATATGAAGAGACAACTTTGTCCTTCAAACCAACAAATTTATTTCTTGGACTTTTTGCTCAAGTTTAGTTCAAGCATAAGTGATCATCATACCAAAAAACTTAGCATGCTTTTAATAGCAAATTTTTGTTAAGTCAACTATCAAAATGATCAAATAGTTAAGTTAAAAGATCTAGAAGTTGCACCAATGAGGAAATTCCACATCAAATTATATTAGAGTTGTTAAATCATCAAATTTTTGGACCAAAATATGTAAATGGTGCATTTATGTTATTTATAAAATTACAGTTTTTAAATAGATGAATGATTCAGTAGTTTCTTATTACATCAACAAAGTAATTGATTTTTTAGCAAAGTAGTAACTATTGAGTTACCATTGTTAGATATGTGACAGTTGATATATGGATGGAATGATTATGCCTTTAAAAAGGTCAATGTTGTTGGGTCAATAATAAAATGATCAACCTTGTGCCATATCAACAAAATATTTTTACTTTAAGTTATGTCTTACTTGTTGAGTTAGTAGAAGTACGTGGGTACTACAAACATGTTGATGTTATTATCATCTTTTGGATAAAGTTAGGACCATTGTGTGAACAATAAGGGTGATGATCCTTTACCATGTTGACAAAATCATTATTCTAAATATAAGGCTAAAGTTCCTAAGTCAAAGGCTTTATTGCTTTTCTGATGTGATTGTAGGATGTTATTACCATGTTGGAAAGGCCTGTTTGCCCTTGGTAAAATAAGAATTATTCAATTAATTAACTTTAAAAATATGATCATGGCATGTCAACAATATATGGGTGTTTTGGAAAAAATGAAGATTACCACACTGATGAGGTCATGTGAAATATGCTAAGACTATAATTCCTAGGTTAACAAGGCCAAATAAGTGATGATATGATCTCCACTACCATGTTGAAAAACTAAATTATCATTAGTTCGATGCCTCATTGTCATGTTAACAAGATAGTTAACAAGATAGTTAACAACATAGTTATTATCGCTAAGTTGATAAACCAAACTATTGCTAGTTCGATGTCTAGTTTCCAACTTAACATATCTTTTAAAATGTAATCTAGTTAGGTGGAAGATATAGTTTAATGTTAAATAAGATAAGAGTCATTGAATTTAACGAAACTAAATGACAAATGATGATGCTTTAATATTCACATTGTTAATATCATGGAAGATAAGAGTATTGTTTGTTTGTCAACCTTATGCTTATAATATCCCCTAACCTATGGCTTAATCTAGAAAAGTATTACTTAGAAAATAAAACTACAAGGTAATAAAATTGCCAAGGATACCAAGAAAAGTAACAAGAAAAGTAGTAAATATTCATAAAATAAGTGCAAATGAGAAACAAAAGTAAATATATTCTATAAAAGAATAAAAAGTAGCTCCTTGTATACAAAACCATTTTTGGTTCATTATGTAATAATAACTTGCATTATCCTAATGCCTATGTAAACAAAAATAATGAACTGAATTCAACTTGACAAAAAAATAAAAAAAATTCAACAACAAGGGAATTGGCAAATTATCATATAAAATGGGTAATAAAATCCATATTCAAAATTTTTTATAAAATACCAATTACAAGTTCAAATCCTAAAAACATAAAATAACAATTGGAAAGTAAAAACATGGCTTGAAATAAAGACTAACAAAGACATATACACCTATATCAATCAAAGGGTACTAAAAAGTGCAAATAATTCAAGCTAAACATTACAACATAAAATTACATTAAGAATCCCCAAAACCTAAAGTGCTAGAAGCTAATAAAAATTATTCTACACATATTACTAGTCATCTAACTCATCTCCCTTATCACATGTATCACCTAGAAGACAATAGTCAAGGGGAAAGTTAGTTCATGTGATTATGTAGATAAAATAAATCACAAATACTTCCTAAGAAATTTTGGAATTAGATATTGGCTAGTTGGATAGCCATGCATAGGGGCTGTTGCATCTTACCAAAATGTTAGTGCCAAACATACAACTAGTAAATATCAAAATAAAGAATAATGTATAGCCAAATGTTCAAGCCAATGTTCTAACATCATCCAATCCAAATTTGTGAAAGTTAGCACCCACTCTTAGTGTCCAAATATGGGGATTTTGGAATCCAAAATAATTGACACATAGGTACACCCCAAGATTTTATAGAAGTTTATAACTCAGTGCTACCTAGTACAATCAAACCTGTGACTTGGGATTATTAGGTCAAGACTCATACCACTAGCCTAACACCTTAGTATTCTCTTAGTGTCCAAATATGAGAAGTTGGGATGTTTACTTATTATGAACAATAAGATTTTATCCAAAAACCAAATGCCAAAATATGCCTAAAAAATTTATTTATGTTTCTTATATATGATACGAAGGTCAACCAAAAATGCTACCTTAGATTCTATCATCCCCGAAAGGCTCAAATGCCCTCTCCTTTGAGCATAATGAAACTCACACCTTAAAGCACTTCGATACTATGGATAGTGAAGGTTTGTAGGATGCTTCATAGTTCCTTAAAACCAATTGGCCACTCCCTCAATACTAGCTCCATCCAACCATAAGAGAATTTTCAAGATTGGTGATTTGCATAAGCATCATCAAAACATTAAACATTAGTAATCAAATATCATCCACTGAACTAAACCCAAGATGATGAGGAAACATAACCAACAAATTATTTGTTGTTTTTCCAAAAATAAGTTTTGAAATCCAACTTCAAAATACCCTAATGATTTCTTGATTTTAGTTTAGACTTTTTCCTCTCTCTTCTTCACTTTCAACTAAAAACTAAGTTTATAGCATCCAAACTCTATGTGCATGGCCTAGATAACCAAAATTACCTTGTTCTTTATCTGTTCCTATCATCATGCATGTTTTTCTTATCTATATGAATCATCACAACTTTCATTGCAATCCCTAATGCAAGTTGCAGTGAAACTTATGATAGTTGTATAGCCTACAAACTATGTCTTTAGTCTCAAACAATTATATCTATAATTTGGTGTTGCAATGCATAAGATATACGTGGAGGAATCAAGTTCAAAAGATCTAAAAATGAGTCAAAACCCTATGGAGAATGTCCAAAAATTTGAATAAACTAAACAAAATTCAAAATAAGTCAATGAAAAATAAAATTCATCATAGCATCTCATCAATATAGCAAAAATATAGATCCAAACTTAGATTCTCAAAATATGCATTGTAAAATTCATTTCCAAACAAATATCATCAAAAATTGAAATGTGCAAAAATCTTATGAAGGAAAAAGCTAAAATAATGTCTTGTAATAAATTTCCCTACTTGGAATAAAGTGATACTGTTAAAATCCTTGTGTGATTTTGATCTTCTAAAATGGCTCCAACCCTAAGTGAAGGTAAGAGATCAATAATTAAATTCAAGAAAAACCTAGAAAAGAAAATAATGAAAACTTACAAAGATTTGAAAAGGTTGCATAGGCTTGGGTTATGGCTTCTTCTCCTACTTCAGCAAGGTCTCCCTCTCTAGCTCTATCTCCTAGATATTAATGAAGCAATTAGATGATTTTGAATGAAAGAGTTGTTAAGTATTTATACTCACAAGGGCATGTGAATGTTTGGCCAATGGGTGATGCTAATGGATGACTAAAGCCAATAAAATACGTGTAGCTCAAAACTAAAATTAAAATATAATCTTTACTTCTAAAAATAATTTATTCCCAAGTGTAAACCTCCAATTACTTTTTAATTACTAATGTGCAAGCTATATAGAAGTTATAAGCTATGTAAAGTCTAGGGTTCAAATTCCAACTTAGCTATTTAGAGCGTACTATTCTATGCTAGCATTCTATATCAAATAAATATGAAATAATCTAATCAAGTACCAAATAAAATATAATAACCCAATCAAACATTCCAAACATATATTAACTATAGCACATGTTCAGTGTAGAGCTCTATGTGCTAATGACCCATCCAACACCTAATACCTACTTACTCTAAACTCCAACAATGGTTAATGCATATATGATTAAAGTAAATTAATTATAATATAAAATAAAATATTAGAAAAAAAACCCATAAATAATATCACTTAACATATAATTAAAATCCAATTATAATTAAAAATACCAATCACAAGCATAGTACACATAAATCCAAGGTAAAAACACAAAGAATAGGACAATTAAGCAACACATCAAAGGGTTCAAGCCATAAGACATATCAACTAGGAAAAGGTATCTTGAATTAGGATCTCATAGTGTCCATGCTTATTATATTTTTTTGTCTAAATATTTGGTTTAAGGGAGTTCAATATCCACCTTCTTTTCTTCTGTCCTTTTCTTGTCATCTTTTATTGAAATTTTATTTTAACTTATGACATACCAAGAATCACATCCACCTATTGGCTATAATTTTCCATGCATCTTTAGTATGACTAAGAATTCTTAAATTTTATTAACATTTTTAAGTCTTTTTGTTTAACTTATAATGTGATGAATGAACCATATAAAACTAAGAAATAAACATAAAAAAGAAGAATTAACTTTAGGAAATAAATGTGATGAATTAAGAGCATAGGTTCTTGGCTAGTTAGTTATATCACATTGCCATGTAGAAAATCTTACATTGATCTCTCCTCTGTGCCTTAGAAAATTCTCTAACTCTCCTATCTTTCCTAGACATAGAAAATTTCATATCTCTCTTTGCATTCTAGGACAAATTGTTCATCCTTCCTCAAAACTTAGAGTCTTCTTTCTATCTCTCTGATGAGTTGTTTGGTTGGTTGCATCAATAGCATCCCATCGACATGATCTTGTTGACATAGAGTTTGACTCGTTGATGTGTACCTGTCAACAAGGCCCCCTGTTTCACCTATACATACATGCTCACTAGTCGCATTTATGGCATTCCTTTCATAAGTTGTAGCAAAGTTTTTACAATTTTGTCATTCAGAAGTTAGAATATTTTTCTAAGTGCCCACAATAGGAGTCAAAAGGTGTACAGATCTTTATTCGAGCATTGTTGTACCTAAGCATGATAGTATGTTCAACAATAAAGATGATCTTTCTAATAAACCTTGTAGCACTTTCAAATAGATTAATTGTTTATTTATGCATATAATTTTTTATGTAATTTTTTTAATGCTTTAAGTAATTAAGTAATTAATTAGGCACATAAGTATGACCACTTTGAGCATATGCTTGGCCCTTGGTAATCCCAGTAACACTTAACATTTGGTAACCTAGTAGCGTTAAATGTGTTCAAGATGTGTACAGCAAGTGAAAAGGGATGCTTATGTTAGGATTAGTTAAGTGTAGCTAGTTAGATTAAATTAGCAATTTAATTATTTTATTCATTATTCTTTATCCTTAGGTGACTTAAAACATAAAACGTAAAAATGATAAAAATCATATGCCTCAGTTGCACTTAACCCTGCCTTTGCATTTCACAAGTGTAATTGGAAAGACAACGATTACAATGGTTAGTTTGACTTCCTAAAGACTAGTATACTTAGAAGGCTATAAGTCCACAAAATTTGACTAGATCGTGCATGAACGCTTAGTGATTCTCAACATGAAGATTCTTCACCCCTTGACTTTGGTGAAGGGAGCTTGAACCTAAAACTACAATCCACTATCAACAATCCAAGTTTAGGAAAAAGTGGGAGTCAAGGCAGGGGCTTGGGCAAGCATAGTAATGATGAAACTATGATGGAGGTGAATGGCAAGACAATGATTGTAGGCCTTGAACAAAGGGGTAGGAGAGGACACCATAAGCATCATCAAAATCATGATGATGATGAACCTTTGCTTACAACTCAAAACATGCTAAACATTGCAGAGGCAATCAAAATTCCAAATAGGTATTTGAAAGATAGTAAAATCAAGAGGTTGGATATGAACAATATCCCCAAATTTGAGGGGGAATATAACTCTGATTCACAGACCCATCTTCAAGCCTTTCATAATGCCTATGCTTTGTAGAACATAAAGAATGATCAGCAAAAATTCAAGTTTTTTCCTAGGATAGTCATAAAAGAAGCAAAAAGTTAGTACTGCTCTTTGGAGCTAAAATCAATTTGTCAATGGAGTACAATGCTTGAGCTATTTAATGACAAATATCAGACATACTCTAGAGTGTCCAATTTCAGAAATTAAATCCAAGGCTAGCAACAAAGAACACATGAACCCTTGGATGTAGCCATGGGTAGGTATTATTCCCTTTTACACAAATGTCCTGGCCATGATTATTCTCAATAGAAGCAACTTTGCCATATCATAGATGGGCTTCAATCAGAAACCTTTGGGGTTTATGCCCAAGGGAGATTGTCAGAACTTTGAGTTCATTAAATTCAAAGGCTCATTAAGCAAGTTGCAAAAGAAGAAGATGAGTTGAGAAAATGAGAAAATACTAATGAGTATAACCAGGATCCTTCCATCAGAAAAAGGGAGGTTTGATTCTATGACAATGAGGGGGAGGCACCACTTGATGAAGTGGTGCAATGAAAAACCTTGCCAATTCAAAAATCTATCTAAAATTTCAGCTAAGGTTGATAAAATGTGAAAATCTTTGTATGAAAAATTTCAAATAGCACTAAAAATTATAGAAGAATCCAAAGAGCAAAGTAGTGATCATGATCATGTGAGAAGGAAGGAAGTTAAACCTGCCTACTAAAGAAGTAAAGGCAGAACTACTGCAGTAAAAGAGGTTGTGGGATCAGAATTAGATGATGATAATGGGTGTGACATCTACCAATATGAACATCTTAAGGGATGTTGCCTTATTGTGTCACACTTGCAGGAATCTAGGGTGCACACTCTAAATCCTAGGATGGCAAAAAAGCAAGCACCCAAAAGATTACCTTATCCTCAAGGTAATCCCAAGCAATTTCACCAACAACAAACTTATTATCTAAGTGGAGCTCCACCAAAACCATATGAGCAATATTAACACTGGTAGCATCTACAATCATGGGGGATGCCACCACCGGTGTAGTAGCACCCTTACAAGTAACCAAATCCATATGGGTACTATGTTCAGCAACCCATATCTTTGCATAAATTTTCCAATCATGCTTTCTTCTAGTATTACTACTACCATTTAGAGTACTATAGAATTCATTCTCCATCCCCTAAAGGAAAATCCCCATATTGTTATCATCTTCCTCATCTTTGAGCACATGTCCCTCCACCTGCAACCCAATTACCACTTGCTTTATTCATGTTAGGTGAAATTCTTGCATAGCTGCAAAAATATAATGCTACTAGGGCCATTAACTTACAATTGGTTCCTCAGCTAAATAGTTTGGAAAATAGATCCCATAAAAAGACCGCGCGGAAAATTCTCGCGAATATACGCGGAATATCTAGCACACTAAATAGTAACGTGTTGTGTAGATTTTATTTTTATTGTGTATATTTAGGTGCCACGTTTCAGATTCAGAGTTTTTTTAAAGTCTGCCATAAATCACTGAAACCGATTTCAGTTCAGTTGCTGGGTCAAAAACTTTGCCGACGTCGGCTCGACTTTATTTTCGACAAAAATCAACAAATTTAAGTATCATTTTTATGAATTTTAAATATTATTCAGCCTAGCTTCATGAAACATACCGATCCAACATATTTCCCCACTATTTCAAGACTGCTACTCTCTGGAGAATGGCCACGTAACATTCAGACCATCACCATCCTATACGACAAGACAGAATTCCAGATGGTACGAAGCATTAAAGATATATACGTAGTGTTGTTCACGCAAAGGAATCCCAGAATCTGTGTCCAGAAACGATCCACCAGCAGCTTTATTAATGGCCAATACGCGACAACAGTATCCATCCATCCATCCATCCTTCCTTCCTGGTTTTACGACGACAGGAGCACCCTCTTACGACGCAAAACGGAAGCGTGAACAAGCCAAGTCAAGCACGGAAAAACTGGGTCATTCGCTGCAACAGCGCAACGGTCTCCGGGCAGCCCCTCTCAACGACAAAGAAGGCGTGCCCTTTGCCGGCGCTCACGACGAGCTCGGCGTTGACGCCGGCGTCCAGCAGCTGCCGCCAATACCGCTCGTCGGCGGGCCGCAGAAAATCCAGCTCCGCCACGGCCACGAGGGCGCGCCGGAAAACCACCTCGGCCACCGGCGGCGACCGCGGTCCGCCGGGATTGAACGGCGGGTACGCGGCTCCCTCGCCCTCGGGCACCGTCACCGAGAGCAGAAAATCGTAGCGCAGTCCGGCGGTTTCGTCCGGCGGTTTCGCGGCGGCGGCGGGGTCGTGGAAGAACGGGTGCAGGAACACGGCGCCGGCGAACCGGACTCCGGCGCCGGCGGCCCACTCCACGTGGCGCGCCCGGAGCGCCACCTCGTGCACGATGTTGCCGCCGGCGCTGTCGCCAGCGAAGAAGAGGCGGCCGAGGTCGCCGGCGCCGGAGACCCACTCGTCGGGGCAGTCGGCGAGCAGCCACCGCAGGGCGGCAAAACAGTCGTCGTACGCCGCCGGAAGGCGATTTTCCGGCGCCAGGCGGTACTCCACCGAGACGCAGAGCATCTCAGCGGCCACGGCGACGTCGGTGAGGAAGTGGTGGAACGCCGCGGACGCCGGCGAGCCGATGCAGAAAGCGCCGCCGTGAAAGTAGAGAAGAACCGGCAAGCGGTTTGCCGGCTCCGGCTGCTGCTGCTGCCGGATTTCCGGCAGAAACAGGCGCACGGAAAGGCCGGTGGCCGAGTCCAGGAGCACGTCCTTGGACTTGGCTCCGCCGGCGTACGAGTCCGGGCTCGCCGGCACCGTTTCCGTGGCGAGCAGACGCTTGATGCTGCCGTCCCTGTATTTTATGAACAGCGGCGTGCCATCCATTTCCACTTCGTTTTGAGCTGCCATTATTGCTGCTCTTGCTGGCTTTGCCTTGGTCTCGTGTGTTCTGGGCCTTTTAACGAGTTCAGAGGTTTTATCGTTTTCCCGTGTAGAGGTGTTTTCGTGCGTGAATTACGATTTTTTTGCCAACGCCGTGGACTGTTCTCGCCGAAGTTTGACAGTGATGCTTACTTATGGAGTAAATCCCTGCAACTGCAACCCATCATCGGTTAAAAAATGGGATAATGTAATGTAATGGAGAACACTGATTTGCAACTGTGAAGGTCGGTTTGGTTTGGGGAGAAGAAATGCATGCATGCAATGAATGAATGTGGCGCTCCTGGTGGCGGATGTTGACTGCTGCTGAATCAGAGTTCTAGAATGTTATCCGGTACGAAGTTTCCGCCGCACGAGATTTGAATTTCGGGCAACGTTGTAACGCCTGCGAATGACCCTGCAAGAATTTGCAGTAAAGACGAATTTTGCATGGAAAATTAAATTTTGACGGTTTTGCAACCTGCTCGAGTGGTCGGTACAGAATATCGGGTTGTTTGGCATGGTCTTTCTTCTTCTTGATTATGAACGCATAAAGTATTTCTAGAATAGCAGTCCAGAAAGTCCACGGCACTTCAACTAAATAACCACAGCTTTCGTGAGCTTTCCTTATAATAAAGGGAACTAAGGCCTAACGATTTGGTCGGCGGAATATCTGTTATGGTTGAGCATTTCTTTCTCGAATAATGCAAACTTTTAAAATTAAGCGAAAAAATTCTCTTAAATTACCACCAAAGAAGCACAAACTAAAAAGAAATTCACACGTGGGATCAGCAATATTTCTATATAAAGTATTAGAAATGGCTCTCCGTTGCTATTAGTCGCCGTTGCTATTAGTCGCCATATCGGGATCACTTGGATACTCCATGCTAAGTCAAACCTAGGTTTGAGGACCTCTTACCTTAAGCGGAAGCAAAATTAATTTTGGTAAATTAAGTTAAAAAGTTGACATTTTAAAATTTAGGCAATATCTAAATATTTTCAATCTTTTTTATTCAAAAATTAAAATTTTATTATATTTGTATGTACTCAAAGGATCTATCAAACAAATTAGCTTGTGCAAAATACATCAATATCAATATCAAGAAAACCTAAGTATAACAATGTGCCCAATAATCATGTAACTTAAACACTTCTTTTATATAATTCCCTACAACCAACACTAATAACTAATATAAAGATTGACTAGAGATTTGTCATTTTCTTATGAACAAATTTCTTACAATGTGTACCAATAATACATATTGTTCATCTTCTACTACTTGTAGTAAACAAAATCTATTATATACTATTTTCATGCCACTCATTATTCCACCTTCCAATTTCAACTTAGAGGTGGTGTGATCCTATTCTTACTCTACTAATTATTACTCTCATAGATATTGGAATTGATGTATGTAGATATTCTACTTCATCATGATTACCACCTATAATATTTTACTTGTAAAGTTAAATTATTTTATCTCATTTTACCATCTATCTACAAGTTTTTTTAACAAGATTAAAAATTTGTTTTGAATTTATTATTACATTAATATTTTTTCATTACTCCATTTTTGTAACCACAATTTCCTTTATGGCATTACCTGCTATTATTAAGATTTTCAAATGGTATCTTCTGAGATCTTATTGTTATTTTTATTATTCAAATAGAATGTTAAGAATTGATACATTATTCATCTTTCAATGGAAATAAATTAGCTTACAATAAAAGCATTGCATATGGAGATCGAGTTTTCTCCTTGAATTCATCCAACAAGAATTATTTTCAAACTTTCTCAATTTTCTTCTATGATTTTAAATCAAGACTTGAATCCCATACTACACATTCATAAAGCATTGTAGCTTATACAATTTTTTGAATTATCTAATTCCAAATATTGTGATTACTACATTTGTTTTTCATTGTATATAATTCCAACCATTTGCAACTCATTCAGATATATAATGTTTTTACTTATAGTTTTAAAAGCATTCACCAATAATAGGTGGCTCAAGTGGTTAGCTTACTATACTATTAGACAAGAGATTACTAACTCAAATCACACCTAAGGCATTCTTATAATTTTTCTAATGTATCATGTTGACTATATGTTTTGGGATGTATCTATAGTCAAATTATTTTGTGTTCTAACTCCTTCCCTCTAAAAATTTTGAGAGCATTCTTATTTTGGATATTATTGGTGTTTTGAAACTATGATGTAATACACTTTGTATATGGTTCTTTTGATTACAAACTAATGTATCTCAAGGTTGTCCTTTAGTTTCCTATTTTTTATTATTGTTGTAGATTTTCTTTTCATATAATTTGCATGATGATTTACATAGAAATTTCATTAAGTGGAAGTTAATTGATTATTAAGGTATGCAATTGCTTAACATGCACTTTGTAGATTATTCTTTTTTTATGATCAACAATTCTTTGTAACATATCCAGACTCTTTTAGCTAGAGTGGAGGATTACTATGTTTTATCTAGCTTTTAGATTAATTGGTAAAAATCTGTTGTTTATTATAATTGCAATTTTGATGAGTGGGTTACTGTTAAGCCTTGGAAAATCTTTAAAAAAAACATTATATCTTCAAAATTTTAGAAATATCTTTTTCTTTTAAGCCTAATCTTACTATTTTGTGGAATTATGTGGTTGATAATATTGAAAAGAAGCTTGATAAATGAAAAGAAATAAAGCTCATCATTGTTGGCAAAGTTTTAATTATTAAGAAAATGCTTTAATCAACTCATGTTTATTAGTCTAGTTGTTGGGCTCTTTCTAAAACTTCTTATGAGAGAATTGATCCTACTGTCAATCAATTTCTTTGGTCTACTATGCAAAATAGAAAAGGTTTTTCTAGAGTTACTTGGGATATTTGAATTAGGAATAAGAAAGATGGAGGACTTGGCCTCATTAATTGTAATAACCATGGTATTTCTCTTTTAAAAAATAGATTGCAAAGTGTTTTGATGGAGATGATGTTTGGATGCTCATTTTAAGAAATAGACTTATGCAAAGAAAACCTAAAAATGATGATAGTTAGTCTTTTAATAATTTTCTTCATTGTCTTCTTTTTCCTCAAGCCATTTTTATTTCTAGTTCTCTAATTCTTAAACAAAATTGGAAGTTGTGGTGTGAGTTTAGTCAATATTGGAATTACAATTATATTACAATTTTAGAAGATATTCTTCAGAAAATTAGCTTATTTTGTTACTTTCTTTTAATGAAGGAGCTTGGACTAACAATGCATCTAGATTGTGTACCACTTAGATTAGATTTGGCATCACTGCAGTTTCTTGTATATGTATGCATGATAGATTACTCAAAAAGCTTCTAGCTTTTATGGTTTAAATAGAAAGAGGGAAAATAAATTTCTAATTTTAAAAATTTATTTAAAATTGACAATAATTTGCATTAGGATTCTCCAATATTTTTTGGAAGGATGGTAGATATAGTTTTCCTTTTAATTTCAAAGTTACTTATGAGATTATTACAAAGAATAATTTTATTCATAACAAATTCAATAAGGCCTAGAAAATTCAATTATCATCCTACTTTTGAATGAGAAAAATAAAAAATATTTGGAGAGCTCCTACATTTCTTAAAATTCCTATTTTTCTATGGTGTCTTATCCATCAAGGTCTTTCTATCAGCACTTGTCTTAGACATATTGGAAATGTTTCTCCTTAATGTCCTCTTTGTAGAAATGAAGACTCATTTTCTTATATTTTTTCTAAGTGTCTTGTTGCTCAACATGCTTGGAAATGGACATCCAAAATTTATAACTTACAACTAAGCATTAATGAAGTCATTCTTGGTAATTAACTTGCTTTGTCTACTTCATTTCTTTGCATTTGGAATTATCTTTAAACTCCACTTTATTTGGAAGCCTCAATGTGCAGTTATTTTCTACTAGTAAGAGCATAACAATGACCTCTCTTCAAGTGTCAAATACTAGATTCTCAAAAATGTCACTTTTCAATTATAAATTCAAGCAAAAAAAGCTCCCAATGAAAGAAGAACAATTAATCTATTTTCTACAATATTATTTTCTTTTTTTTTTCTTTTTTTAGAAACTCAAGGATATGAAGTTTTCAGCTTTTGTTGATATTTGTTCTTTATCTCTGATTGATGTATTCTTTCTTTCTTTAAAGAGAGTTTTCTCCTTCCCTTTACAAGAAACTCTTTAGTAAGTAGTGAAACCCTATGAGGGCACTTTTGAATAAGAGCAAGTCCTGATCCTTTTCCTACCTCAAAGGGGAGGGTTTTTAGGATTAGTTGTAAGGATGGAAACTTGAAAAGGCACCCCCCACACACCCCTCCACCCCCCACCAAAGAAAAAAAAAACCAATGTATCTTTGATGTGGATCTATTATTATTGTTTTTTAATAAAATTTTTTGGTTTTTAAAGGTCTATCATAGAACCCTCCAAATATTTCTATTTTCCCACAATCTTAAGTTTTTTAGTATTTAGCTAGAAATTATAATCTTTCATATTATTTCCACAAATTAGTACTTTTGTTTTTTTAACATTCATTATCATTTTTATATATTCACAAAAGTTTTTTAGTTGATAAAACATTGCTTTTAACCTTATTTCTAAATTTGCAATTAGTGTTGTCATCCACAAAGATTAAAAGTCATATTCATGAATGATCCAATTTAATGACATAATTTATATGTACTTCCTTAATCTACTCTTCTAGTTCATCATGAAAATGAAGAACAATATTAGTGAAAAGAGACAACCTTACTTTATTTTTATATTACTGTAAAACTAACAAGAGTATGTAGTCTTTTCATCTTTTAATTCTAAAATTATTTTTAGCACTATGCTTAGCCTTAGACTAGAAAGCATTGTATTAGATATAGAACCCATAACAAATGATTGGTCATGGTAGAGAAATTAGATATAGAACCCATAACAAATGATTGGTCATGGTAGAGAAAACAAAAATTAAAATGAGACTTACATAGTGAAACTAAAGTGGAAGGTGACTTACAGTGAAACCATGATTAGAAGAAAAAGAAGAAACTAAAACATCAGAAGAAAAGAAATATAATTAATAAATATTTAAATAAAAATAAAAGCTAAAAATTGAAATAAACTAAAAGAAAATAAAATATCATAAATCTAAAAGCTTTCATAAATATCGAGCATAACAAAAATATGTTCAACCAAACATAATAGTACATAATTTAATGTATGAAATATTGATGAGACACAGTTCGCACAGGCCGCGATATCACATCCTTCCCTACGATATCGCATACGCAATATCACAATCTGCCGCCATGTCTATAAATAGGAGGTGGCTCTCCCTCATTTGGGGATCCCAGTATTAGAGTAGCGAAGCTCTGGCAGTTTGATCCCTCTAGAGTTAGTATTTTCCCGTGTCTGCCCGTAGTGTGGTGAATGTAATTGTACGGTGTCTTTATTCGAGTGTGCCATACTTGGACACGCACATGACCGGCAATAAAGATCGAGATTACTTCATCATTGCAGCATTCACTTAGTTCATTTATTTGTTATTTATTTAATGCTATTTATTGCTTTCATAGCGTGGTGTGAGTACGACTTAACTACGAGCATCTACGGGTGTGTACGGCTAGTTAAGGAATCGATTACTCATCGTCATTAGTTTCTCACCCCTAAACTCCTAGAAGCGGAACGAGTATGACTTGATTACGAGCATTTAAGTGTGACTGTTTGGTAGCCTAGTGGTGTAGCTAGGGAGATCTACGCTTGGTAACCCAGTGGTGTATTTGGGGTCTGCGCTTGGTAATTCCAATGGCGTACCTAGGCCTATGCTTAGTAGTCCCAATGGCAGTCGTGCACGAAGTCCAAGATGTGTACAGTTGATCAAGGAATCGGTTGCTCGTCACACTCAGGCTAGATTAGATTTCTTACCCTTTTCCTCTTAGCTTAGATTAGTTAATATTATTTTCCACTGCCATCAGGAGTAGCGT
>MNCI01022048.1:6057-38630 GCA_015680685.1 Gnetum montanum | reverse complement strand
TGCTTGGTAGCCCAGTGGTGTAGCTAGGGGGATCTACGCTTGGTAACCCAGTGGCGTATTTGGGGTCTGCGCTTGGTAATCCCAGTGGCGTACCTAGGCCTATGCTTGGTAGTCCCAGTGGCAGTCGTGCACGAAGTCCAAGATGTGTACGATTGATCAAGGAATTGGTTGCTTGTCGCACTTAGGCTAGATTAGATTTCTTACCCTTTTCCTCTTATCTTAGATTAGTTAATATTATTTTCCATTGCCATTAGGAGTAGCGTAGAATTAGGACACATCATACACCTCATCTAGACTAAACCATATGTGACATATGCAAAACTAGTCTAGATGGGAAGACAGCGAACTGTGACCTAAGGCTAACTATCTAGATGCCACAACTAGTCCATCTGCAGAGTTCGACCGGATCGCACGTGCGACGCTCATTTCGTATGGTTGAGTGTAGGGGTACCTCGCCACTCATCAAATATAAAGAGAGAAACATTTGAACATGGCTATCAAAAGTCTCATACATATATATCATAGATAAAGATCCAAACTTGGAAATAACATAAATATAAAATCCCAAAATTAGTAGAACCACCAAAAGATATCCTTGCTTCACCTAGCCTTAGTGACTTGTAAATAAAAGAGGGGGTTAGTATACACTAAGTGAGAAACCTTGGAACCTTCTATGGCTAAAACAAGAATAGTTCTCATGGTGGCTAGATGAAGGTATGTTGGCCTACACTACATGTTATAATACACAAACAAAGATGAACATCCAAGAACACACAACAAACATCAATCCTAACATCAAACAAAACTAACTAAATTGAATTGCCCACTTCATCCATCAACATGCAAAAAAGGAGGCTAGCATGCATAACACTCAAGTTCAAATGGATCAAATGTTTTCATATGTACTTACTCAATTTTACAAATGTCAAACCGAAGCCAAACTACCATGCACGTGAATTTATTATTAGTCTTAAATCAAAATACTGGTGTTAGAGGTGCCACCCAAGACTCATCTCTAACATTCTAGAGGCATTAAACAAAAGGAACAGTGAGCCATTCATCACCCTCTCATGTAGGATGGGGCCTACAATGAAATCTACATTGGTGTATCCTAGTGAAGATCAAATACCAAACATCTTGAGGAAGTTCATCTCCAATTGGCCACACAACTCAGTGCTAGCCCCTAACAACCAATAATCATACAAACATTCAAATAAAGAAAAATATTGATGATGATGGGATACAAACAACATTCAATAGGTCCAACAATCAAATCCATACTAAGATCGATAAGCTAACAAAATTTAGATTCATCAACTAAGCTGAATAAAAGCAAGAACATCAAACTAAGTCAAACTAAGTATCAATGTTATTGAGGGAAAAGAATTGACAAAAAATAAAGTACCACAATATCATTGCGACTCCTAGTGGCTCATCACAACTCAATCATAACTTATGGTATCCTCAAAATATCCACTAGAAGAAATAGAGATAAAAACCTTTGACCACATCCTCACCACATATCATGATGATAGACCATGAATGAACCATGATTCATGATCAATTAAGAAGATTAAGAAATGGTTCAAAAAGGTAGAAGCATCAACAAAGACATACCACAACTTCATCACAACATATGGTGTCAAATTATGATCTAACCATGACTTGTGGTATCCGCAGAATACCCACTAATAGAAACTAGGACAAAAACCCTTGAACACAACTCTTGATGACAAACCATAATCCATGGTTGACTAAGAAGACTAAAAAATGACTCAAAAAGGTAGAAACAACAAAAAATATATACTAAACCTTCATCATGACTCGTGGGAATAGACCAAGACCTAATCATGACTTTTGGAACTAGACCCTGACCTTGTCATGACTCATAGTTAATAAGAAAACTTAGGAAATGATATGGGATGGTAAGGATGGTAAGAGAGACTCAACCATAACCTTATCATGACTCATGGTGCCTAAGCACAATCAAACCACAACTTATGGTGTTGTAAATTTTGCAAAAATAAAGATTATAATTAATATAAAATGGCTAAAGGTAGATCATAACTTTACCATGACCTCACCACAACTCATGGTTACTGTTGATAGTCACATCACTATCCATTGTTGACTCATGGTCAATGTCGACAACCACATTACTCTCCATTGTTGACCTATAGTTTTATATGAGACTTGCAAAAATATCAAAAATGACAAAAAGGGATCAATAAAAGAACTACAATTAACAAGGGACACCAAAGACAAGAAGAACAAGGTCCATCATGCACCAATGACTCAAAAATGAGGGAAAAGAGGTCACAAGATAATGATACAACGTAAAGAATGCAAACCCTTAAGAAACTTATCAAGAATCCTCAAAAATTAGAAAACTTGGGATCTCACAAATCAACTAAAACACAATAGAACTAATGCTAAAATAAACATGACAGTATCAAGATATCAGTCATACAAACAATACCCAAGCCCCAAAAAATGTTGATGGAATAATGTCACAAAACCCTTAAACTTGAAATTGGAAAATTGCAAAAAAAAATTACAACATGACAAAAAAATGAATTAACTTGCAAGAATTATGTAATCTAACAATTAAAGCAAAATCAAAATCCCAAACCAAATTCACATATAGATGTAAAATTAAACAGTACTCAATGCACATCATTGTGCACAAAATCCTATGAACTAAAATGAATAAGAAAAAAGAGTCAAGATTACTCACCTAGAAATTGAAGCATAAAATCCACAATAATGCACAAAGCCCAGTTTTAAATTCTCATTGCCCAACACTTACGAAACAATAAATCTCCACACACCACCACAAGCTTTCAATCCAATAGCACTTTTTCGTCCAAGGAATTAGATGTCAAAGGCTTTGACTAAGAGGTGTGTGGGGTTTTAATGGATAAAACTCTAAAAAAATCATCATAGGACAACTAGCTAATTGCTAAAAACTAAAACTCCACAAAAACAATCTACCACAAAAATTTGTGAAACTTATGTAACCTCCTACAACACAAAAAGCATATTCAAAACTAAAACATAGAAATAGTACATGCTAAAACTAATTAAATTAATAAAATAAAATATCAAGTTCACACCAAAAATCAACCATGTCATGTTCATATCATAGCCTCCATGAAATCATGATAAAACTCATGCACCAGGTTAGTGCACATCAACTAGAAAATTATTAATACCAATAATAATAAAAGATACATAACTAGAATAATGCAGTAGTATTAAAATACATATAGATATAAATTAAAAAAAGTTAGGAAATCTAACTAACTTACAACATAACCAAAGCATAACATAACATTCAAATGTCACCATGCATAAGGCATAAGGAGAAAGATACTAATCATAATATCCAACAACACAAGTGTTACATTATTTATTTGTATAAATTTTGGATAGTATTAAGTAAATCATAATCAAATTATGTTTGATAAGTTTGTTCCATAATTTCTCTCTCGTAATAAAATTAAGAAACCAAATAAATATTTTATCTTGTTTGACCTTTGCTTGTTCAATGCAATGTTCTATTCTAAATGTACAATCAGTGATTAATCCCCATATCTAATGAATCCAATCCAAATAGTATCATTCATAATGACCACAACATTATTCCTCTTTAAAAGACTTCTTTATAAACTAATATCCTATTTAACTAATAAAAATCTAATGTTTAACCATAGTTCTATATTATTTATGTAGTATCTTTTGCAAACTATTAATTAGCAAAGAATTGGAACATATCAATTTAAAATAGTTAAAAATAGTAAATTTTTTTATCAATCTTACATATAATCATTAGTTTGAACTTTAAATATTTGAAATTGATATGCTTAAATTCAAGCTTACTTTTGACAATTTTAGAAATATTTCTCTAAGTCAGTGAGACATAACGCACTTGGTTAAAGCATATAGCTCATGCTTTATAGGTTATAACCTTGATTCTAAGATATATATGCTAGGGCAAATGTCACATAAAGGTATCATAAAGGCATATATTCAAAGACTATGACATCATGTGGGCAAGCAATTATAGTAAATCATCATCAAATCCTTCAAAGACTATAGTCAAGAGTTTACCTAATAATGCTAATGTCCTTGAAAATATATTCTTAGCATGAAATAAACATGAACTATAAAGGAATTTGAGGTAGTGGAAGAATTGTTTGGTTATCTTAACTTCACAAAGAATTAGCTAATTAAATTTATATTTTTGAAAATATTAGGAGGTTCTATATAATTTACAAAAAGGAAGTAATACAAAAGATATTTAAAAGCTAAGATTTGAAACTTCTCAAAGAATTTGATTGTAAACAAGGAAGCTTGATAACCAAGTTAAGCGAAAAAAAGAAAAGAAAAAAACAGGAAGCTTAAGCACCTTTCATGTAAATTTTGATGTAACTTTGATTTAGGTCAAGAGAAAAGGAAATGCCTTGAATCCCTCTTAGACATTTTCTCTATAATCCTATTTTATCATAACCCTAAGGCATCTTCATGCCAAGTCATTTTTGGCCTAACTCATGATGTAAGGTATAATTTAGAGTAGAAATCACAAAATATGTTACGAATTATGTTGGCTAGCGTAAATGAAAATTACATGCACATCATGCTAGCTCATGTAAATCATGAAAAACATTGTACATCATGCAAGCCAACATAAATCGTAAAAAATGCTACATCATTTTAACTAGCAAAAATGAAAAAAAATTGTTGGATTCATGTTGGAAAACTTATGATATAGTAAGCCAACATGAAACAACAAGTCATTGGACTATAAAAAGACAAACCAAGACCATTTTCAAATCTTTTTTAGCATCTTTCAACGTTGGAGATCTTTTGGCACTTGAAATCTTTTTGCACTTGGAACCTATACAATGAGTGGTAAGGTACCCCTATGCCCAACCATATGAATCACAAGTGTTCATGTGCAATCTGGTCGAATTTCACAAAGTATAATTACTAAGTACACTAGAGCTAAATAGTGTGTGCATGTTGTTCGTTTGTTGTCTTCCCAATCCCACTTATGGAATACAATTGTATGGTTAAGTGTGACTGGGCATATGATTTTTATTATTTTGTGTTTTTATGGAATTACTCACCTAGAACAAGAATAAAAGTAAGAGTGATTAAAAGTAAGAGTGGTTAACTGCTAAGTAAACTATAGTCTAATTTAGCCTAACACAAGTAATTGTTCCCACTTCCTGGACACATCCTAAACTTCGTGCAAACACTGTTGGGTTGTCAAACACTAATTGTTTCTGAGCTACCAAGTGTCACATGTATGCTTGAAGGGATCATGCTTATGTATAATAAGTTGCTTGATTAATCAAAATTAATTACTGCATAAATAACATTAATATAAATTGCATGAAATATAAATGCATAAGAAAGAAAATTTCAAGTGCTGCAAGGAGTGGATCAAAGAGCTCTTCTTTATTGCCAACAAAATGGTGTGCTTAGGTACATCAATGCTTGAATAAAGATCCATTCACTGCGAGCACTTAGAAAATATTCTAACTCTTAACTGGACAAACTACAAGAGTTTCGCTATTTGACTGCTAAAAACTTTCTTCCAATTGTGCGCTTGGACGCTATATTTATAGACCCAAGAGTAACCTTGCGATATTGAATGTACGATATCACCCAATANGGGTGGGGGTGGACTTATTTGACTAACATGTAGAGTGACACAGACAAAACAGAAAAAAATAGAAAAGTGCTCGAGCATACAATATGACAATCGTGTATAACATTAGGTGTTCATGACAATAGGAAAAAACACCAATGAATCCAAAGAACATCAAATCCCTCTTGGTAATAGAAGAATGAGGGAGAGATAGAAGAGATCCAGCGGTCATGAACAATCTCCTATGAGTGATATGGTTGCATCCTCCTTGGTGATGATAGTCCTGCTTCCTATCCACGCTTCCCATTGCAATCACAACAAAACTGAGGATTAGTAGATATAGTGTAGTAAATAATGGTTGAGTACCTTATCTCATTAGCGATTTTATGTAGCTAGGTTGTGATTGTGATAGATTGGTTGCTTGATTTTGTTAGTGGAAAGACTGATGAATGGGTTAAATAAGAGAAGCAATCCATATAATTTAGAAAAAGCTTAATATAAGGAGTACTGGAAAGAGGGTATTCACAACAATAAAAGGGAGTTCATTACAAACAGTTGTGAAGGTGTGTACAATTGGATGACATGGATGGGGTAAATAAAAATAATTTGATTGTAACAATGTATAAGGGTAAAGAACTTAACTTAACCAAACCAAAAGATATATAAGTGGGTCCTCCCCAAAGTAGGCACAGGTCTTTTATGCCCTTGCATAACTTCAAACCAAAAATCCAAAAGTAACTAACTCAGAAACTCGACACATCAAACTGGAACATTGAATCAAAACATGAAACTGGTAATGAGGTGAGGCATGAAAAGCATAGATGGATGACAGAGAGAGTGGAATGGAGTTCCTAATTATGGTCACCTATAGTCCCTTGTGGAGTTTGCGATTAATTGATTTGGTAGGCTCCTTCCTCAGTCCATATCAAAACCAACCACTTTCAGTGACTTTGCATCAACATTATAAGGCAAGTCCATCCCCTAAGACACACAAATGCTCCCACAAAACAACCATCATTCCAGATTAAAGTGAAGGTAGGAAGTGAGAAAGGGCCTTAGTTAGAGGAGACAAGATAACTCTCATAACCAGTGCTTGTAGCCCTTTTATTTGGTCTAAGGGATGTGCTTTGAATTCCCATGTTTTTTTTAATGGAAACCACACCATGCAAAGACCCATGCGTTTTTCACATTTATTTTGTCCAAGGTGTGTGCTTTGAATCCTCATCTTTTTTTTTGATGAGGACCACACCATGCAAGGACTTATTTGACTTCCTATTATGAAATGACGCAAACAGTGAGAAGCTTATGAGAACACCCCTACAAACAGGACAATAGAGAAGCAAAAAGAATACCGCATTCCTTTGAAACCACACCCTATCCAAACCTTTGATTCCTTCCCGATTTCGGAAACTACACAAGTCACTAATTTATTAAAGTTGTATTAATGAAGAAGAGACTGCATGCTTCCAAAATAAGAAAAACCATAGAGTATATGGATGGGTGGATGATGTGGACTCATTGCCTGTTACATGAAAAGAAACCATGTCCTAGTTGTCAGTAATGGCATTCAAAGTCAGAAACTAGACATTAACAATCAAATTACAAATGAAGCATACCACCATCGAGTAGTGCATTACCATTGTACCTACCATCTTAATAACAGAAAAATTAGAGAAACACATCAAACAGAAGCAAGCATAATCATAAAAGAAAGTAAAAAAGTAGATAATAATTATTGAATATATTAATGATGGTGTAAAGAAAAAGCTAAGGGAAAACCAATAACCTTAAAAATACAAATATATAAAACAAAGAAGATGAAAACATAAAATTGTAAAACCAAAAATGTGAAAAATAAAAAAGTCAAAAACTGAAGAGCCACAAGAGGTGTTAGTATGGGTGGCCATCTCCCTCATGACTAAGTTGGAAGGGAGAGATCTAAAAGATTGAGCATGGTTATCCATTTGGCAAGGTGTTTGTTGCATTAGTTGGCTTGGATTCATGGAAAGCTTTTATTTGTTAAATATTGACTAATTGTTTCTTATTTGGGCTGTCAGGTCTATAGATGATCATGGCCCCAGATGAAAAAGTTTCATATATGATGTAAGGTCCTTTCCACAACGTTTGAAATTTGGTTCGTTAGGGTACACATGCAGGATTCCAATAGATAACCTTGTCTCCTGGTTGAAACTTGACTTTTCTTATTTTGAGGTCATGGTGTTTCTTGTTAAATGCCTTATGCATTTCATTGGATGACAAGGCCATTAACCAATTTTCATCTAGCAAGTTGAGACACATTAATCATTCTTTCCTTGCTAGACTTAGATCTAGGTCAAGGTCACATGCTATAGAGAGTGTACAGGGCTCAGATTGGATGGCCAATGTTGGTAGTTTTCTGTACACAAGCTCATAGGGAGAATAACCTATGGGAAGCTTCCATGTGGAGCAATAGGCCCAAAGGGAATCATTTAATTTAGTGCTCCAATCCCTTTAGTATTTGCTAATGGTACGTGTTAAGTTTTTTGTAATCTCCTAATTAGTGACCTTAGCTTGACCATTGGCTTGGGGTGCTATGGTGTTGTGAGTTTATGTTCAAACCCCAAGTTTTGCATCAACTTCTGGAAAGTGGCACCTATAAAATGAGTTCCATTATCAGAAATTAACACATGAGGTATAGCAAACTTTTTTGCAATGTTTTTTTGTACAAACTGAGCAATAGTGGTGGATGTACAGTTGGTGATGGCTACTGTTTCTACCCACTTGGTACAATAGTCCACTACAACTATTATATATGCCTTTCCATTTGATTAAGGTGTGATGGAACCCATAAAGTTAATACCCCAAATATCGAATGGCTTAAGAGGTTGTATCCATTGTTATGGCCCCTCCATTCAAGCTGTCATTTCATCATCCCTATGGCAACAATCACAAACGTGGACAAATTGGTGTGCATCACTGAAGATTGTTGGCCAATAATACCCTACTATGAGGATTTTTATGGTCGTGCGTCTCCCAAGATAATGGCCCCCACAAGGACCTTCGTGAGCATCCAGAAGAATGTGAAGTTGATCTGTATCAGGGACATACCAACATACCAGGCCATTAGGACAAACCTTGTAAAGGTTTTCATTAATATTCGTGATATATTTGACCTGGTGAAGAAATTGTTGTTTCTTTCTAGTGTTTAGCCCTTGCAGCAGTTCTTACTTGAGGAGATAAGTGAGGATGGTGTCATATCATTTTGGTTAATCAGGCATTTGTGCATTAAAAGCACCTGCAAGGAGAGATTCATCAAGGAATTAATTAGATAAAGGGCTCTCTTTCTCTTTGTCATTCCATCTTAGTCTTGATAAGTAATCCACAACCACATTCTCCACACCCTTATGATCTACCATCATGAGATCGAATTCCTGAAAAATCATGAGCCATCGTATGACATAGGGGCTTACCATCAACTTGTTCATTAGAAATATGATGGCTCTATGATCTGTGTGCACAAACACTTTGTAGCTAAGCACATAATTCCTGAACTTCTCTAAAGTAAACACCACTACCATCAACTCCTTTTCTGTGGTGGTGTAGTTCAGTTATGCATCTGTGATGCTCCAGCTTGTGTAGTGAATGTAATATAGACATTTTTTATCAACCATCTACATAAGCATTGCCCCCAAAGCATAATTCGATGCATTGGTCATCACATGCCAGAGTTTGGATCAATCTAGTGCTTGAAGAATGGGGGTTTCAACAAGATTTTGCTTCAATTTTTGAAATGCTAATTCACATGTAGGGGTCCAGATAAATGATGCATCCTTCTTTGTCAATTCTACCAATGGCTTGGTGATTTTGGAAAAATTCTTGATGAATCACTAGTAGTAGCCAGTATGAACAAGGAATGATTGAACTTCTTTAACTATTTCGGGTAGAGGGGTTATTCTTTGGATGACCTTATTTTTTTAGGGTCCACATCAATTTCTACTTTTGAGATGCAATGCCCTAAGACTATGCCTTCCTGAACCATAAGATGGCTCTTTTGCTAATTGAGCCAAATTTTTGTTTCAACACATCTTTTCAACACCTACTCAAGACTATCCAGGGCTTGCTTGAACATAGCTCCATAGGTAGGAAAAATGCATTAGTCATAGAGGTGTAGTTAATGCAACAACGTACAGCCTAGCATAG
The DNA here is from genome assembly GCA_015680685.1 of Gnetum montanum. Lineage (NCBI taxonomy): Eukaryota > Viridiplantae > Streptophyta > Gnetopsida > Gnetales > Gnetaceae > Gnetum > Gnetum montanum. The sequence continues at coordinate 28,792 of MNCI01022048.1, read as the reverse complement.
CACTTTAACCTACCCACTTTTCGAGTCGACCTACCATACATGGTCGATCATGTCATTGACCACCCCTTCCATGAAAGTAAATTTATCATGGGATTCAGTCCATGGTCGCAAGCGGATCGAGGATAGGTCAAATGTGTCAACAGTGGTATCAGCTACATGGTAAAACGTGTTAGTTAAAGTGGAGAGATCCATAATAGGGTTGATGAATAGCATAAATGATAGTGTAAAGCTCCTACACAGCAAACACTTAGGGGTGATAGTGGGGGNNTAGCACTAAGCTGCTCTCTGCAAAAGGGTTGTCAGTAGGGGCCTTGTCCTGGTTGCCAAGAGCCTCTTCGTCATTGGTTGGGCCCCTTTCTTTGTTGACAGGGGCCTCCTTTTCCTCCTCCTCTTCATCAGTAGAGACCTCCTCCTCACCAGCCAAGGCCCTTTCTTTTGTAGCAGGGGCCCCTTCCTCATCGGCAGGGGCCCTCTCCTCTGTAGCCGAAGCCTCCTCATTTTCGCTGGTCGCCCCTGTTGTAGGGGCCACCACCTCTTCTCCCTCTTCTTCTTCTTCTTTCTCCACTGATAAAGCATAGTCACAGTAAGTAAAGTATACTAACCTAAAGTAGATGCTACGTTGCGCTATGCTACTTAGCGTAACATAGCATAGCAAACATTAGCCAAGAAACAAATAAAAACAAAATAAAAAAAAAAAGAAGCGAATACTTACCAATTGGAGGCTGCACTCTATGAAGCTTGAATTGCAGCTTCTTCCCCCTCTCTTCGTTAGTATGGGGGGTCTTGTCGACAGGGCGGGACCTCTTGCATTGTAGCTTGGTTGTCATCGTCTCTACAATGAGGTGTTCCCCCTTTGTCACACTGCTGGTGGTAATGGGGGATGCCTCTCCCACATTGTCCTTGGTCCAAACATTGCGTGCCACCCGATCCCTGGTCGTCATTGAGAATGACTCCCCAATAGCTTCTGGGGGGTCCTAAGATCAGGTGGTATGGAAGACTTGGTAGATCCATGGTTTGGAGATCTGGCTACGATCTTGTAGTACTTAGACCCAATTCTCGCGGACTACCAAGAATTCTGCAAAATGCTATAGACAGGCTATGAAAAAGGCATGGTGCACATTAAAATGAGATTTAAGCTTCTCGTGAAGCTTGACCATTTCAGCCTGCATACCTTTGCAAAGGTGCTTGGCCCAATTGTAATGGGTCCCTTCTTCCATGACATCCCTCATTATCTGAGCTTGCTTGATCCTAATGATTTTTCCTTGGGACAGCAGCTTGGGGAAGGCACGGGCATGGAAGACAAGGTAAACTGTTTTGGCCACCCATAGCCTGACTTTCTCAATATAAATCCCCTTTCGATCCTTTGCAGCCCCTAGCCACTTCTCAAAGTCCTCCTGATTGTGTGCATCTTTCTTGGATTTTTCTCCCACGAGGAGACCATAAGAGGGGATGCTAAAAAGATCCGCAAAAAATTGATTGTTGATATCAAGTATCATGTGCACACCATGAACATGTGTGCGGAAGCGGTCTACCTTTTCAAAGAAGGATTCAGCTAGGGAAAGCATCTCAGCAGGCGGGACACTCAGGTTAACTGCCAAAAACAAGTCCATAAGCCCAGCCTCCTAAAGGTTATGGACCAGCATGGTTGGGGCCCCATTGTAGAGCCAACACTAGGTCTCCTCCACCTCCCCGTACTTAAAAAAGAGGTTGGTCTCATTGTGCGTGAAGGCAATCACAGTCACCTCCTGGGATTTCTTCGCTACTAAAATGATTCGCAAAAAAAAAAAAACAAAAAGAGAAAGAAGGTTAGCAAAACGTAAACATTACTCAAACATTTAGCAGTGAATGCACACTTTAGTGTACCAGGTTTAAATGGTGTGGCAAATGGTGGGAGATCCACCAACACGTGTTTGATGGTAAGTAGCCTTAGGGATGCCCATTCCCTATCCAACCAATCGGCTTCTTTACATTTCCCATAAAACTGGGAATACTAGGTTAGATAGGTTCTGAACTCACCTCCAAACTGGCCTATCACACTGGTGCACACATTCCTAGTGGAAGAAAACTCCAGCAAGGTCATCTGTGCCAACGCTAAGGCATCCGTGTCACCGTGAAGACCACTCCTGTCAATAAAAAACCTAGTAACACAAAAAATGAACATATACACTGTTAATACCTGTGTCTAGCATAGCATGGATTACACGAAAAAATACCTTTGTAGAACTCACCCACTGGCATAGTAAATGGTTTCAGGTGAGTTCTGAAAGCAGGTGCCCATGTGGCGGGCAACAAACAATGTATTGTATAAGTGGTAACACTTATACTCAGGCATCTCCCAAATCCAACTTAAGCATCTCAGGATTTTTGGATGCTGGTTGAAGCCTTCTGCTTACTCGCCCCCAATTGATCCATCAGTCAAAAATTTTAGAATACCATGATTTGCCCCAAGTAATAGGATTTCTGTGATTACAACTGCTATCTTTGCTGATAAGTGTGACCAAACGATCAAACTAAAATGCTGGAGGAGAAACTATAAGAAGTCCCATGCACCCTCCCAGAACTAGACCACCTACTGCTCCACACGTGCATGAGGAGGGGGGGGACATTGGCCATCGGTTCGCTAAGGTAGCACAGGACTCCTATGATTTCCAGGACAATCAAAGTGGGTTTCAACATAACCCTGCACCAATGAAGAACCAAACATTAGCACTATGTACAAGCAAAGTTTACATGTAGCATAGCATAACCCTCTTATTACGTATAGTGTAGCATGGAATTTTCATTGCATGTAATGTACCAGGATTTCCCAATCGCAAAAAAAAAAAACAAATGTAAACAAACAACAACAAAGTAAGCCTTGCAGAGTCGTATGGCCATCAAACCTTACACAATGCAACAACACTTAGATGATATGTACTAAAGCGAATGAACAAGAACAGGTAGATGTGCAACACAATTTAATCAATGCATTACTACAATAAGCAGGGCAATATGGAAAGCTTAGCAAATTCGGCAATGTAGCGGTATTGCAGACTTAACAGCATAACAATATGACAAACCTACTAAACCTTGCAACGTACTGGCATACCACAGTAAAAGCATTACAAAGTGCATATAAGTAAGAGTTTACTGTGCTGCAGTCGTCCCAACCATAATTCAGCTGTATAAAATAACTCATGTTATACTGCTTTAAACACGTCTTGTTTGTAAAATCGCAAGAAAATCCTGTATGTGCTCTGGGCCTACTGTATGACGTGTAGGATGGATACAAGTAAGACCCCCTACAACCTAGTCTATGGATCTGAAGTAGTGTTGCCTCTTACATTGTAGTACCATCACTGTAGATGATCCTTTCAAGCATCGTAAATGAAGCCCAAAAAAATGAGTCAAGGATCATCGATCTCGACTCCCTAGAGGAAGAGTGTGCACAAACACTGGATTGCATCAAATGGTATTAGGACAAGTAGCGGCAAAAGCATCATGTAGACCTACATCAACGGTCGATTAAAAAAGGGGACCTAGTCCTCAAAGCTGTGCGTGAACATGTGGAAAAGTTTTTAGAAAATTGGGAAGGTCCATTTGTAGTCACAAAAGCCTACGAGAATGGAGCCTTCAAGCTGGCGGACATGGATGGCAGAGATTTTGCAAACCCTATAAACCACCTGTACTTGAAGTCATACTTCATCTAATGCAAAAGCAAGGTAAGCACCATAGTCCACTATGACTATAAACTAGCATCCATAGTTTGCTACAACTATAAACTGGCAACCATAGTCTGCCATGACTATAAACTGGCATAGCTAGTCTACCATGATCATAAACTGGCACAGAGCGTCTGCTATGACGTTAAACTAGCACAGATGGTTCACTACGACCTTAAACTGGCCCATCCATTGTTCACTACGATGATAAACTAGCACAACGGTCTGCTAGGACCTTAAACTAGCACAGTGATCTGCTAGGACGTTAAAGCAGTACATTAGATGGTCTATCAGGACCTTAAACTGGGTTCACTGCACAACGTTCCCAGCTCACAATCCACGACCATTCAAACAAGCGAGCATGCATAGTGCCGACACGGGGTGGAGCATTGTAGTTCTAGGACATAGTTCATGATGGCAAGAAAGCATCCTCTAGAACGAATGTGATGCCACTACCCCTAGCATCTTGTTGATCCTCCGGAGCTACCACTACCATGGCCCGTTGCCCTGGCAATAGCTTCTGTTGTCAGCACCTGCTACTAGAGCCCCAACACTATTGTGGCCCAGCCACAAAGTTGCTACCCTCCAACCCCTGCCATCACCCGAGCACAAAAGAAATTTAGTTGTTAGGCCTCTCACCTTACAGCTGAACTATATGATGTTTGCCTTAGGTAGGGAATCCTAAGCACTCACATCATCGTAACTCCTAGCCCCCTTGATGTCGACCCCTTCAACCTGCCGCTACTAGAGCCACTGCCAACCTTCATGCTTTAGACATCGCATGCCTCAACAATAGTGCTTGTCACTACAGTGATGTCTAAAGCAAGTAAGACCTTTACCTAACTACATTTCATGGTTACATTTCTCTAGTCTGCTTTCTGTTGCGTTTGCAGGATACAAGCCAAGATGGCGTTCGTCATAGATGTGTTTCACCAAGAGGATAGGATACCACATCATTCCGAGGTGACCGCTCTAACTAGCTTAGCTACTTGGGAGTGCGCATCCTACCCCTCCCCTTTAACCTCCATCATTGTGTTTCTCAAACCCATAGTTTCTCTTTTCGCACCTCTCTTACAAGCTTTCTTGATGCATGTAAAGCCCTCCCATATGCCCAACCGCAAAGTCCATGATGCATGTAATGCAACTCGCCACATGGGAAGCATCTATAGGTAGGTCAAAGTCCCACATGGATGTAACGCAACCCATCCCGAATAGAAAACACCTATCCTACAACAACAAGGTTGTTTACAAATGAATATGGCTAAACAGCAAAAGAAAAGCCCAAAAGCGTAAAAGAAAAAGAGTAAAAAAAAAGAAGAAAAAGAGAGCATGTGCCCAAAGCAAATGGCACACCAGCTATTTTACAATGACCCTCTCCAAGCATTCCGATGAGAGGTCATAAGCCAATAAAAGAAAAGATGTCCACACGGGCCAATTCCCTCACAAGCACTCCAACGAGGGACCACACTAAGTTTCATCTTACCTTTTCCTGAACCTGTCCCCTCAAGAACATCCTTTCCAGTTTTCCCTGCACAACTATCTTGTTACTCCCAAGCATAGCAAAGCGACTTCTGAACAACCACCAAAGAGTGATGTTGGTGACTTGTCCTTCATGGTGTTTCGTATTCTTTGTCGACATCTATCGGGCGGATCCTCTAGACATCGACAAAGAGGGGCTAGTGAAACACCATAAAATTTCAAAATCCTCATGCCTCACCAGGGTCTTGGAATTTAGGTAAGGACTTCCACAAGTGCAGCGTTATGATAGTTCGGTAGGGAAATGTAGGCACTGAGTTTGGACTGTCTAGTTCGGCAAGTTTTCTATCTCTAGAGTTGATAGGCCCGATGGACTCTCCGGCCTGTCCACCAAGACAATTCACCTAGCTAATAGTCTACTCAGAAACTATGCTAGGAGTTGCTGAAAGTGTTTGGGATAAGCAAAGCAGTTCGACAAGTTTTCTAGTGAAGAAGTTTGCTACACTATTCTACACTATGCAGCTTAGCAAGCCTCGAAAGACAGTTGCTCAAGCATCCAAGTGCGAATTGATAGAATGATTGCAAAAAAGTCGAGATTTGGTTAACGCAAGGTGCTACGCTATGTAGCGTAGCACAGCATAGCAAAGGCAAAGTAGAAAGGCCCAGCTTCCCAAGTGATTCCAATAAGAAATTTTCACTCGGCAAACACTCTGACCTCCAAAACTGGTTGCCATGTTTAGCCCCAAGCCTTGAGCAAAGTTTCTTTCTAGAAAATGGCAGATTGAACGAAAAAGTAGGATACGCTGGCTGCTACACTATGCTATGCTATGTAGCGTAGCAACAATGCAAAAGTAGCAAGGGTGTTTCAAACATGAGTTGAGCAAGTTCAAAGGCTTCCTGACACAAAGGGAAAAAGTTTCAATTGTTAGCATGACCAAGCCTCAGACAAATGCTTCCAGCTCCAACATAAGTTTCAGTTAAGACCAATGGCTACGCTCTGCGACGCTACGTAGCATAGCACAGCGTAGCAAGCAGCCACTTACGCTACGCCAATGTACTCGACAACAACACTGATACAGAAGCATCAAGATGTCTTCAGGTAGTTCTAGAACTGGTTAATAGCAATCTTCCTCACTCTGACATCTCCTTGGAGGAATAAGCAATTTCACTCCATCTTGCACACCCCCTGGTTAGCTCCCAAAACATTGTTCCTATGCTTGACCTTGCTTGTAAGAGCAAAGGAAGAAGTAGTCCTGGAGTGTAAGCTCCATTTTTTGTTTACATTTTTAGCACACTGGATCCCAGCACATACAGTTCTGGCAGTATAGTAATGGTGTAGCCAAGTTCACGTGTAGCATTGCACACCTACATAGTACAGGCATGTTAGCATCTTGTGGGATCCAAGACACGTGACATACAAGCCCCATTTCTCGCCTACTCCTAGCCCTATAAATACCCTAGCAAACAATGCTCAAAGGGTTGGATTTTTTGCTCAAAGAGTTGGCATTTTTACATTGACAAGAGCAGTTGGCTTGTTGGCTTTTTGCATTGGCTGGTTGGCTTCTTAGCAAATAGAGTTGGCTTCTTGCTGCAGTTCACTTTTAAGCTGGCTTTCAGAAGGCATAGTTGGCATTTTTCTTGAGTGTTTTAGTTACCTTTGAGTAAGCAGTGCATCTTCGGTGTTGTATAACCTATTGTACACCTTCCAAAAAAAGCAAAGAATCAAATTCGCGACCTTGGGGTGGTGCATTTTCTTACCCGAGTTTGTTATGATATTTATTTGCTATTATCATTTTTTTGCATTATTTTCTCCATTCTACATTTATTGATCATCGATTTACCTCGCGTGTCTCGCCTTCGAAACAACATTTACATAAGGTTAACATACACCGACTAAGTCCTTGTCTGATTGACCAAACCATTCAGGGCACCTTGCTTCCATTTTTCTCCAACATGGCCCTCACATGGATTTGGGGTTAAACTATTCACCCAGCAACCTCTCGGTGTTCCAGCCACTGATGTTTTCAGTCGCTACAAAATGCATAAGATGTACATGGAGGAATCAAGTTCAAAAGATCAAAAATTAGTCAAAACCCTATGAAGAATGTCCAAAAATTTGAATAAACTAAACAAAATTCAAAATAAGTCAATGAAAAAGAAAATTCATTGTAGCATCTCATCAATATAGCAAAAATATAGATCCAAACTTAGATTCTCAAAATATGCATTGTAAAATTCATTTCCAAGCAAATATCATCAAAAATTGAAATGTGCAAAAATCTTATGAAGGCAAAAGCTAAAATAATGTCTTTTAATAAATTTCCCTACTTGGAATGAAGTGATACTGTTAAAATCCTTGTGTGATTTTGATCTTCTAAAATGGCTCCAACCCTAAGTGAAGGTAAGAGATCAATAATTGAATTCAAGAAAAATCTAGGATCAGAAACCTAGAAAAGAAAATAATGAAAACTTACAAATATTTGAAAATGTTGCATAGGCTTGGGTTATGGCTTATTCTCCTACTTCCACAAGGTCTCCCTCTCTAGCTCTATCTCCTAGACATTAATTAAGCAATTAGATGATTTTGAATGAAAGAGTTGTTAAGTATTTATACTCAAAAGGGCATTGGAAGGTTTGGCCAATGGGTGATGCTAATGGGTGACTAAAGCCAATAAAATAGATGTAGCTCAAAACTAAAATTAAAATATAATCTTTACTTCTAAAAATAATTTATTCCCAAGTTTAAACTTCCAATTACTTTTTAGTTACTAATGTGCAAGCTATATAGAAGCTATAAGCTATGTAAAGCCTAGGGTTCAAATTCCAACTTAGCGATTTAGAGCATACTATTCTATGCTAGCATTCTATATCAAATAAATATGAAATAATCTAATCAAGTACCAAATAATATATAATAACCCAATCAAACATTCCAAACATATATTAACTATAGCACATGTTTAATGTAGAGCTCTATGTGCTAATGACCCATCCAAAACCTAATACCTACTTACTCTAAACTCCAACAATGGTTAATGCATATATGATTAAAGTAAATTAATTATAATATAAAATAAAATCTTAGAAAAAAACCCATAAATAATATCACTTAACATATAATTAGAATCCAATTATAATTAAAAGTACCAATCACAAGCATAGCACACATAAATCCAAGGTAAAAACACAAAGAACAGGCCAATTAAGCAACACATCAAAGGGTTCAAGCCATAAGACATATCAACTAGGAAAAGGTATCTTGAATTAGGATCTCATAGTGTCCATGCTTATTATTTTTTTTTGTCTAAAGATTTGGTTTAAGGGAGTTCAATATCCACCTTCTTTTCTTCTGTCCTTTTCTTGTCATCTTTTATTGAGATTTTATTTTAACTTATGACATACCAAGAATCACATCCACCTATTAGCTATAATTTTCCATGCATATTTAGTATGGCTAAGAATTCTTAAATTTTATTAACATTTTTAATTCTTTTTTTTAACTTATAATGTGGTGAATGAACCATATAAAACTAAGAAATAAACATAAAAAATAAGAATTAACTTTAGGAAAAAAATGTGATGAATTAAGAGCATAGGTTCTTAGCTAGTTAGTTATATCACACTACCATGTAGTGAAAGGTACTAGGTTCTAAGCCCAATACCAACATCATATGTGAGCCTAGGGGTATCATTCTAGGCATATTACTAATTATTATATTACGCTAAAAAATGTGATGAATTAAATTAGACAATTATGACTTAAAACATGTATATATAAGATAATCATGATTACTTTTTATCGTTATAAAGTGATCATTGATTATAAGTTTTTATGGATTTTTAGTGGATTTGATATTTCTCTAACAAATCTATTTAAAATTACATGCAATGCCACCAAATTCAATAGGTGATCCTTCAAGTAGATTAATTGCTTCTTTGTCATTTTAAAAGTTACCTAATAATTTATATGAATTTATTACTCAAGAGATTTCAAAAATGTATGTTTTCATACATATTTTTGGTTATTTACCTTGCTCCTTAAGATGTTTTAAGTCATTTAAATCTGGCTTAGAAAGATTGAGGATTAGATGTTGTCCTTGCACGTTATCTATCAAACTCATTTTTGTTGGTAGAATTTGTTAATTTAGTGATGGTTTCTAAGACCCTTGATATTAGGGTTTTTAATCATCATCATGTTTTATTAATTATTTGAAAGTAGACTACCTCTTTTAATCCAACATCTTCTAAATTTTGAAAGGTCCCTTGTTTTGTTGAATTGTCAAATCTTCTATTAATTTTTAAAGCTTTTTAATGGAAAATTGTCTTTCAAATTGGACCAATCAAGCATTTTGAAACCCTAGCTACAACTAGTGGTTTTCATAGAAATGATATAGTAAGCTGGATCTTGATTTGCCTAAGTAAGAAATTCTTCTACGTGCTAGCAGAATTGATTATGTGCAAAAGATTATTTTTTATAATCTTTCAAAGTCATGTGACTATTGTCATTGAAAGTGTCATATGTTTTATTCATGTCTTTTTGTACTATGAACAAAAGGCTATGCAAGTGCATTAACACCAAGCTACTATAAATACTACTAAGGTCTCTTCTACAAATGTTGTAGATCCTAATAAGGTTTTTTCTACAAATATTGCAAATCTTACATTGATCTCTCCTCTGTGCCTTAGAAAATTCTCTAACTCTCCTATCTTTCCTAGACATAGAAAATTTTATATCTCTCTTTGCATTCTATGACAAATTGTTCATCCTTCCTCAAAACTTAGAGTCTTCTTTCTATCTCTTTGATGAGTTGTTTGGTTGGTTGCATCAACAGCATCCCATCAACATGATCTTGTTGACAAATAGTTTGACCCATTGATGTGTACCTGTCAACAAGGCCCCTGTTTCACCTATACATACATGCTCACTAGTCACATTTATGACATTTCTTTCATAAATTGTAGCAATTTTTTTGCAGTTTTGTCATTTAGAAGTTAGAATATTTTTCTAAGTGCCCACAATAAGAGTCAAAGGGTGTATAGATCTTTATTCGAGCATTGTTGTACCTAAGCATGATCGTGTGTGCAACAATAAAGATGATCTTTCTAATAAACCTTGCAGCACTTTCAAATAGATTAATTGTTTATTTATGCATTTAATTTTTTATGTAATTTTTTAATGCTTTAAGTAATTAAGTAATTAATTAAGCTAAATTAAGCTAGATTAAATAGTAATTAATTAAGCACATGAGTATGACCACTTTGAGCATATGCTTGGCCCTTGGTAATCCTAGTAACGCTTAACGTTTGGTAACCCAGTAGTGTTAAATGTGTTCAAGATGTGTACAATAAGTGGAAAGGGATGCTTATGTTAGGATTAGTTAAGTGTAGCTAGTTATATTAAATTAGCAATTTAATTATTTTATTCATTATTCTTTATCCTTAGGTGACTTAAAACATAAAACATAAAAATGATAAAAATCATATGCCTCAGTTGCACTTAACCCTGCCTTTGCATTTCACAAGTGTAATTGGAAAGACAATGATTACAATGGTTAGTTTTACTTCCTAAAGACTAGTGTACTTAGAAGGCTATAAGTTCATAGAATTTGATTGGATTGTGCATGAACGCTTAGTGATTCTCAACATGAATATTCTTCACCCCTTGACTCTAGTGAAGGGAGCTTGAACCTAAAACTACAATCCACTATCAACAATCCAAGTTTAGGAAAAAGTGGGAGTCAAGGCAAGGGCTTGGACAAGCATCATAATGATAGAACTGTGATGGAGGTGAATGGCAAGACAATGGTTGTAGGCCCTAAACAAAGGGGTAGGAGAGGACATCATAAGCATCATCAAAATCATGATGATGATGAACCTTTGCTTGCAACTCAAAACATGCTAAACATTGCAGAGGCAATCAAAATTCCAACTAGGTATTTGACAGATAGTAGAATAAAGAAGTTGGATATGAACAATATCCCCAGATTTGAGGGAGAATATAACTCTAATTCATAGACACATCTTCAAGCCTTTCATAATGCCTATGCTTTGTTAAACATAAAGAATGATTAGCAAAAATTCAAGTTTTTTCCTAGGATAGTCATAAAAGAAGCAAAAAGTTAGTACTGCTCTTTGGAGCCAGAATCAATTTGTCAATGGAGTACAATGCTTGAGCTATTTAATGACAAATATCATACATACTCCAAGAGTGTCCAATTTGAGAAAGTAAATCCAAGGCTAGCAACAAAGAACACATGAACCCTTAGATGTAGCCATGGGTAGGTATTATTCCCTTTAACACAGATGTCCTAGCCATGATTATTTTCAATAGAAGCAACTTTGCCATATCATAGATGGGCTTCAATAAAAAAAAAAAGAACCTTTGGGGTTTATGCCCAAGGAAGATTGTCATAACTTTGAGTTCATTAGATTCAGAGGCTCATTAAGCAGGTTGCAAAAGAAGAAGATGAGTTGAGAAAATGAGAAAGTACTAAGGAGTATAACCAGGTTCCTTCCATAAAAAAAAGGGAGGTTTGATTCTATGACAGTGAGGGGGAGGCACCACTTGATGAAGTGGTGCAATGTAAAACCTTGCCAATTCAAAAATCTATCTAAAATTTCAGCTAAGGTTGATAAAATGTGGGAATATTTGTATGAAAAATTTCAAATAGCACTAAAAATTATAGAAGAATCCAAAGAGCAAAGTAGTGATCATGATCATACAAGAAGGAAGGAAGTTAAACATGCCTACTAAAGAAGTAAAGGAACAACCACTGCAGTAGAAGAGGTTGTGGGGTCAAAATTATATGATGATAATGGATGTGAAATCTACCAATATGAACATCCTAAGGGATGTTGCCCTATTGTGTCACACTTGCAAGAATCTAGGGTGCACACTCTAAATCCTAGGATGGCTAAAAAGCAAGCACCTGGAAGATTACCTTATCCTCAAGGTAATCCCAAGCAGTTCCACCAACAACAAGCTTATTATCTAAGTGGAGCTCCACCAAGACCATATGAGCAATATTAGCAATGGTAGCATCCACAATCATGGGGGATGCCACCATTGGTGTAGTAGCACCCTTACAAGCAACCAAATCCATATGGGTACTATGTTCAACAACCCATATCTTTGCATGAAGTTTCCAATCACGCTTTCTTCCAATATCACTACTACCATCTAGAGTACTATAGAATTCATTCTCCATCTCCTAGAGAGAAATCCCCATATTGTTATCATCTTCCTCATCCTTAAGCACATGTCCGTCCACCTACAACCCAATTACCACTTGCTCCATTCGTGCAAGGTGAAATTCTTGCATAGCTGCAAAAATGTAATGCTACTAGGGCCATTAACTTACAATTGGTTCCTTAGCTAAGTAGTTTGGAAAATAGATTCCATAAAAGACCTTTTTTCAAACTAATAGCCTTAAAAATCTCTCACCAACTCATGTGGCTGGTCACCCTATATCTCCTTCATCTTCTGCATATATTCCTTTCGAGAGCCCTTGAAACCAAATGCCTCCCAAGATCTGCATAGTCATGTTAACCTGCACTGTATCGATTATATCAAGTTTGGAAACCTTCCTAAGAAAAGAGCTAATCTTGGAAGTCCTCTCATCTACTTGAAAATTGTTGGAAATGAGCCATGCAAGGCTCTTCTTCATTCACATTCTAGTGTTAATATAATTTCCCATGAAATGTACCAAGCTTGGAACTTTTCTCCTATCAAGAAAAGCAAAATCCATTCAGAATTGGCATATCTATCCATCACTATTCACTTGGGACTAGTGGAGGACATTATGACCACTATTTGTTGGTGGTCCTATCCTACTAATTTCCTAGTGATCAAGGTTGACAATTGCAAGGGGGATTTTCCAATCATTATGGGAAGGGCTTGGTTAAGCACTGTTGATACACTAATGAGCATCAAAGATCTGTCCTTAGAAATTTCTAAGGAAAATTCTTTTGGAAAGAGCAAAAAGAAGAGAGTTCCATGCATCGTGTACAACGATATAGGGTGCACTTGTGTGTAGAAATTATGGTTTATCAAAAGCACATCAATCAAAGCATGCAAATAGTGTGCAAATGAATTTGAAATTCAAAAGTTCATGTATGCAGTAACCAAAAAATAGGAGGGTACCTAGTGGCTAACAACTAATTTTGAAAGTAGCACACTTTACATCGAACCAATTCAGAGCTTAACATGTTCCTATGTTAAAGGCATGGATGAACTAGAGCAAGTTTATCACCAACTCTCTGATGATGAACCTGATGATACCAATTAGGGAGAGTTGGAAATCCCTAATAGTTTTAAACAAGAGCCTTTAGAGTTGAAAAATCTACCTATTGGCATGGAATATGCATTGCTAAAAAATGCTAACTAGATGATAATCAATGCTAACCTTGCTTCTAAACAAAGAAAGATGTTGTTGAATGTGATTAATAAATGGCTAACAACCTTTGCTTGGTCATATCCTGAACTCATAGGAATTGATCTTCAAATATGCTAGCATCACATCTATACTGATTTGGCCATAAACCCAAAGAGGCAACCGCAGCGACAGTTGAACCCCAAATTAAAGCAAATCATCTAAGAGGAAATTGAATAACTCCTAAACCATCCGATTGCAAATCGTGAGTGGGTTAGCCCACTCATGATCAAGCCAAAGAAATGTGGCAAGTGGTGGGTTTGTATTGATTTTAGGCTATTGAACATAACAATGTTCAAAGATCATTTCCCATTATCATTTGTGGACCAAGTGTTGGATACTATTTTTAGGCATTGCTATTACAACTTTCTAGATGGTTATAGTGGCTATAACCAAATTCAGATCATGCCTAAGGATTAGGCCAAAATAAAATTCAAAATTTCCTAGAGGAATTTTGCATATAAAAAGGTACCTTTTGGTCTGTGCAATGTCCCTGCAACTTTTCAATGTCTTGTCCTAAGTATTTTTCAGCAACAGATTGGTAGTGGGATGAAAGTCTTGATGGATGACTTGTCCACCTATGATGCTACATTTGAGCAAGCCTAAACCACCTTAAGCAAGTTCTTAAAAGGTGCATGAAGACCAATCCTTGGATCAATTGGCAAAAGAGTCATCTCATGGTCCAAGAGGGCATTGTGCTAGGGCATGAAATCTCACAAGTAGGGATTAAGGTGGATCCTGAAAAGATTAGGGTTATTAAAGGAATCACCTGCCAACCAAAAATAGTTAAAGATGTTTGGTCATTCCTTGAACACACTAGCTACTACTGATGATTCATAGAGAATTTCTCTAAGATCATGAATTCGTTGGTTAATCTAACAAAGAAAGATGCTTCATTCATATGAACCAAGGAATGCAAAAGGGCATTCCAGAAACTTAAGGAGAATCTTGTAAAAAATCGAATTCTACAAGCACCTAATTAGTCCCATCCATTTCAAATTATGACAAATGCATCAAACTATGCCTTGGAAGTTATGCTTACATAGTTGGATGATTAGAAACATCCTTATTGCATCCAATGCTTAAGCCAAAGCATTGTGGGTGCATAGCTCAATTACACCACAATAGAGAAAGAACTGATGATGGTGGTGTGTATACCTTGGATATATTTAGGCACTATGTACTTAGATACAAGGTGTTTGTGGACACTAATCATCGTGCCATTTGCTTCCTCATGAACAAGTCAACGATGAGCCCCAATGTCATACAACAGCTAGTGATCTTACAGGAGTTCAATCTTACAATGGTAGATCAAAGGGAAACTAAGAACGTGCTCATTAATCACTTGTCTTAGTTATGATGGGACAACAAATAGGACTACTCTTTGATCAATTTTCTAATGAACTCCTCTTTGCCAATGCAATAAATGAACAAGTGCCCAATGAACCAAAATGGTATGATGGCATCCTCACTTATCTTCTTACTTAGGAGATGCCACAAGATTTGGATCATTAGAAGAAATATCAATTTCTTCATTAGGCCAAACACTTCATGAAAATTAATGGACACCTTTACAAGGTATGCGTCGATAGCCTAGTTCATTGGTGTGTTCTTGATATGGATCAACTATGCATTCTCCAAGATGCTAACAAGGGCCCTTGTGGGGGTCACTATGCAAGAAGATGCACGGCCATTAAGATCCTACTAGTAGGGCATTACTATCTAATAATCTTCAAGGATGTTCATCAATTCATCTACTCTTGTGAACATTATCAATGAGATGGTGAGATGACCACTCAAATGGAGGGGCCTCAATAGTGGATCCAACCACTAAAAACTTTAACATTTAGGGCATAGACTTCATGGGTCTTATCATGTCCATGTCAAATGGAAAAGTGTACATAATATTCATCATTAACTATTGTACCAAATGGGTAGAAGCAACAACTATCATTAACTATACATCTTCCACTACTACTCAGTTTGTACAAAAAAATATCATAAATAGGTTTGGAGTGCCATGTGCACTAATTTTTGACAATGGAACTCACTTTATAGATGCTACCTTTCACAAGCTCATGCAACACTTGGGGTCGAGCATAAACTAACAACACCCTACAACCCCTGAGCCAATGGTCAAGCTGAAGTCACCAATAGGGAGATTTCTAAGATCCTAATGAGAATAATTAGCAAATATAGGAGAGACTTGACCATGAAACTCAACGATGCCCTTTGGTCCTACTACTCCACATGGAAACTCCCTACAAGATACTCTTCCTATGAGCTGGTATACAACAAGCTTCCAACTATTCCCATTCAATCCAAACTCCATACACTTTCAATAGCCTATGATTTAGATATTGACCTAAGCCTAGCACAAATAGAACGATTGATCAAATTTAACATGCTAGATGAGAATAGACTAGTAGCACTATCATTAAATGAATTGCACAAGGCATTCAACAAAAAATTCCATGACCTCAGGATAAGGAAAGTTAAATTTCAACCTGGAGACAAGGTCCTCTACTAAAACCCCACACACATACCTCAATGAACTAAGTTCCAAATGTTGTGAAAAGGACCTTACGTCATTTATCAGACCTTTCATTTTAGGGCCATTTTAATTTACAAACTTGATAGCCAAAACAAGAAGCAACTACTCAACATGCAACAACTCAAACCATTTCATGAGCCCAAGCAAGCCAGTGCAAGCAACGCCTCATTAGATGGACACGCACGATTAATCTTTTACATCTTATCCTTGTAATGCAGTTGTGGGAGAGATGGCTCCATGCCAATCTCTTAAGTGACTTCTCATTTTCTCTACTTTTTTTTACAACTCTTTATTTTACACTTTATTGTTTTACACTTTCTTTGTTTTTATAAATTTTTCTTTTACACTTTGTTATTCTTCCAAATTTTTGTTTTACAACATCATTAGTATGTTTTATTTTTCTTAAATATTTTATAATTTCCTTTATATTTTTCTTTATTTTGGTGTATATTTTCCTTGTTTTCAAATAAATTACTTTATTGCCAACAAGACACAATGACATTGTAGTTGTTTACTAATGATGGTTTGTACCTAATGTCTTTGATTGCTAGTGTCTGGTTTCTATTTTTGAGTTTTGATGACTAAAAATTAAGACAAGGTTTCTTTTTCATGGAACAGGCAATGAGTCCATGTCATCCACCCATCCATCAAACTCTATGGTTGGTTTTATTTTTGGAAATATGAGGTTCCTTTTTCATTAACACAACTTTAACAAACTCATGATCTTGGTAGTTTTCAAACTTGGGAAAGATTCAAAGGTTTGAACAAGGTGTGACTTCAAGGGGATTCAAAGCTCATTATACCTCTCTACTTGCTTGAGTGCATGTGTGTTTTCATTGATTTCCTACCGTTCCACGTCAACCTATAATAGGAAGTTGAATAAGTCTTTGCATGGTGTGGTTCCCATCCAAAAATCCATAAAAAGCTAAAAAAATAATGGGAATTCAAAGCACACCCCTTAGACAAAATAACGGGCTACAAGAACTGGTTATGGAACTAGAAAGACATGTTACCCATGCCTGAAGGTCCCCTCTAACTAAGGTCCTTTCTCACTTCTTGCTTCTCTTTTCTTCTCAATTAAGGAATGGTGGTTATCTATGGGAGCATTCTCGTGTCTTGAGGGGATGGATCAGTCTTAGAGTGGTGATGCGAAGTCACTGAAAGTGGTTATTTTTAATCTGGACTAAGGATGGATTTTATCGGGTCATTTAACCACGGAATCCACAAGGGACTTCATGTGATCATAATTCAAAATTCCATCTCACCTTCTCTCTCATCCATCAATTCTTTCCATAACCCACCTCACTATCGATTTTCATGTTTTTATTTAATGTCTTAGTTTGACGTGTTGAAATTCTTAGGTAGATTCTTCCTTAACTTTTCATAACCATTAATCAATTGTGGGGCCCATAGAATCCTTAGTTAAGATTATGCAAGGGAAAAATGAGCATGATCCTACTATTTGGAGGACCCACTTACATATCTCTTGGTTGGCCTAGTTAAGTTCCATATCTTTAGGCATTTTCGTAATCAAATCTTTGGTACACCCCATTGATGCATCCAACTATGCACTCCTTAAGGCATCTTCTCCAATAAATTTCATTCTCCAATTTTCCAAATTTTGAGCATTCAAAAGCCCTCTTCAAGTATTCCATCATGTTCAAGGCTTTTCAGGCTCTCTATGGACACTAATTTCATAAGAAAACTCTTTATATTTTTCAAGATATTTAAAGTAAAAATTTAGAGCATAGGCTCCGTAGATGGGTACTCGTCAATGAAGCCCATACGTAAATAGGACCCTATCGACATAGGGGATCTCTTGCCTATAAACAGGCATGAACACTTTACGATTTTCACATTTGCTCATAAATGAGGAAGGAGTTTTTAAATTTTTCAGAATCCATAATATTCTAAGAGCCATATCTTTCTAACTATTTGTCTAGTTCACTCCGTTCTTCAACCTTGTAGCTACTAGAGGTAAGCTCTTTGTTATGGTGGCCACAAACCTTAAGTTTTTGAAGAAAAAATTTTCAAAAAATTTCTAGCTCCCACAAAGGTTTAACAAAGAAACTAACATTAAAACATCAAATTATAAGAGTTAAACTCTTCCAACAAGTTCTAGTGACACTTTAAGTTAAAAATCATCAAAATAATAAAAAAATAATCAATCCACCATGGTCCAAACTTAGCCTAAAGTGTAACCACCCAATGAGAAAGATACTAAATGTCATAAGTCACACATTGAATGCTAATTCTTGGTTATGTTGTGACCATAGATGGCACCTAAGGGAAAACATGCATAGGAAGGAGGACTGTCCCAACCAACAGACAAATGGCCAAGAACAGGAAGGGACCAAGAATAAGCCCACAAGCAAGCAAAGACCCATGCAACAGGACCTCTTCAAGAGGAGCCTAAAGTGGAATATGTCTAACAAATTTCTGAAGAAGCTATGGCAAAAAAACAGTCTCACTAAGATGAGGCACCCAAACCTAGACCGAACCTTGAGGTGACCTTGATGGAAGCCTACCTTAGGCAAATTGCAAACATGAAGATCTAAAAATCAGTGCTCCAAGAATTAAACTTTGGATCTTTCTTGGAGTTTGCACGACTAGAAGTCAATGCTAAATGCAAAACTCTCCCATGTGGCCTACAATCACTTCCAGCGGGGAGTTGTACATGGGAGAGACATATCCCTTCTAGAACAATTGGTAAGCCAGTTCAACGGTTAAAATCAAGAACATTTCAATGTCTTGCTTAGTGAAATCCATTACAAAGGCCCTTGGGTTACCAAAAACTAGGGCCAACCTTGCAGAAATCCCCATGTAGGCAGATCCTAACATCAAGAACCAATGGACACAGTAGTGTTATGGAGTCAATCGTAAGGAGTTTGGTACGCTCACCACAGTAGAGCATGCATACTTTAAGATTATGGCCTTCCACCTCAATCCAATAGCGAGGTCAAGTAAGATCACCACTTTCTTTGCTCATGCGTGTACTACTTTAAGTGGTCAACTCCTCATCAACCTTCCATAGCTGATATATCTTGAGATAGAGATGAGATTTAAAGAAAATGAATGTGGAAGGAAGGCACTCCCCTTCCCATAACTCATCAAAAATTTATGCAAGAAGGGAGGCATAACACATTACATTAATAACGTTGTCTAACATGCTCTGTCCACTTCTTAGGAGGAAATGATAAAAGATAAAGTGCCTGCTAAGATCATTTAAGAAGAGAAGCAGTAACTACCACCTCCACCGCCTACTCAAGAAATAATGCTGGAGGCCCACACTGCCCTTGAGGGCATACACAAGATCCAAGAGCAGCTCTTACATGAGCAAGAGCAATGAACAGGAACGAGTGGTGGCAACCCATCTGTGTATCACCCAACGATGAGTCATCTCAATAAAGTGGCTCAAACCATTAGCCAAATGGAAAAAGGTGCATCAATTTTCTCTACCTAATAAATGAGACTACCTACGTGATCAAATCTTAATGCCTGATAGGTAATAGTATCTCTCTCTCAATAGCAATAACTCCCAGAAATCTCTCGGAACATCGCTACTTTTTTGGTATGTCTATAGGAGGGTAAGGGGAAACTTTCTTGGTGATGCAGCATCATGGGTAGGAGACAACTATAGAGGTGGTTGTTAATAAAGTTGTCAAGGCCTTAAATGCACCTATGGTGTCTATACCATACGTTTCTACATTCAAAATGTGTAGATGTTCGTAGGAATAATTAGCGATAAATTATTTGCAGCCTAGTAAGAGTTGCTAAACTAACTAATGGGAACCAAGTAACCACTTCTGGATATCTTCAATCTTTCGAACACCATCACAGCAACCCAGTTGGAGCTACTTGAAGTGAGGGGCAAGTGTATGATATTGAAGGGGCAACTTGAAATAGCCCAAGCTCAGAATCAACTCTTAGTTGCGAAGGTTGTAGAATTAAGAGATTGCCTTGCCAATCTTGCATTTCTCAATCCTACGCTAACATGCAATAAAGCTTTCCAATAGCTTCAAGATAGGCTTAAATAGGTTGAGAATGCAAAGGAGATAACTATCTTTGATCAATCCATAGCCAATGCCAAAACATATACCATTCAGAATAACTTTGTCTAGACACACCATGAGAATAAAATGTTGACCGTAGAGAATCATCGCCTATGGAATGTTGATGTGTAGAAGCAGCAGATGTAAGAATTTTTCTATCAATAGCAAGAGCAACTAGCCAAAGTGAACACTAAACTGAGGAGATTGATAGCTGAAAATAAAAATCTCTTCATGAAGGAAGTCTAAGCCCTTTGCAAAAAGTCTACAATAAAGATAACTACGTGGAAGAATGAGGCTCTTAGATTTGAGAGAGTCAAGAACCATTATAGAGATCAGGTCAAGCTATAGAATGAAATCAATTAAAAACACATCTAGATGGCAAAGGCAAAAGTTAATGAAGCCCTCTAGTAGCTTAAGGAAGGAGGTGATGTCTGGCAACCTATCTTTGATGGGCTCAATGACTACTACAATGTAGAGATCTACATGAAAGAGCTACAAATCAAGAAGATGGAAAAGTAAATGGAGCTTGCCAATCTTTGATATGCAAATTTAGCAATGGTGACTACCAAATAGCTGTGATCAAAGTTAGAGAATCAAGTGGCCTACTCATACTTATTATAAGAGGAAAAGTTCAAAACCCATAAGGAGACAAAGTAAAGCTTGTGATTGTTAAATGTTGAACTCAAGGCATGATTCACCGATCAAAGATTCACTACTAAGAATCTAGCCAAAAGGATGAACGACTACCAAAAGCTATAGAATGTAGTCAAGGAGTTCAATGTTAAACACAAACTTTTTGCTACATAGTTTGTCAACATGAAGGAGTTGTTCCCAATAATGCCCTATCCCTGGGATGTTCCCACTATAGCCTACATTCAAGAAGCTACATGGACCGTGAACTATCCCAAGGGAAATGAGGAAAAGATGAAGGCACTATTGGATGCATTTCTCCTTCCACCAAATGTTGCAATTGTTGTCAGACAATTACAACCACCTCAACCACTACTTGTGTCCAAAGTAGGAGAAGACCCTTCGAAGCATCAAGAGCCTCCACTACCTAGGACCGTTTGATCTTCTCCAAAGACATCAAAGAAATGGTTTTTGTCAAGTTTTGTCTTGGTGTTTAATTTCATTATTTTAATCACCAAAAATTTTGTGATCATTGTAAAACAAGTACACTGTGGGCACTTAGTTTTTATTATGTAGTTTGTGTGTTTGTTTTATGTGTTAATAATTCCATACCTTCCCAAATTTTTGTAAAGAACTCAAGGACAAGTTATCATTTAGTTGTGGGGGTATGATGAGTCATTTGGTTGGCCACGTTAATAGGATGTTGTCGACACGACCCCATCGATGAGATCCCATCAACATGATCTTGTTAACGTAAGTTTTGACCCATTGACGTGTACTCATTGACAGGGCCCCTTGTTTCACCTATAAATACGCACTTACCAACTACATTTATGGCATTCCTTTCATAAGCTGTAGTGATGTTCTTGTAGTTTTATCATTCAGAAGTTAGAATATTTTTCTAAGCACTCGGAGTAGGAGTCAAAGAGTGTACGGATCTTTATTCGAGCACTATTGTACCTAAGTATGGTAATGTGTGTAACAATAAAGATGAGCCTTTTGATAAACCTTATAGCACTTTCAAATAAATTAATTGCTTATTTATGCATTTAATGTTTTATGTAATTTTCTTTAATACTTTAAGTAATCAAGTAATTAATTAAGCTAAATTAAGCTAGATTAAATAGCAATTAATTAAGCACATAAGTACAACCACTTTGAGCATATGTTTGATGCTTGGTAATTCCAATAATGCTTAACATTTGATAACCTAATAACATTAAACATGTTCAAGATGTGTACCGCAAGTGGGAACAGATGCTTATGTTAGGATTAATTAAGTATAGCTAGTTAGATTAAATTAGCAATTTAATTATTTTATTCATTATTCTTTATCCTTAGGAGACTTAAAGCATAAAATGTAAAAATGATAAAAATCATATGCCTCAGTTGCACTTAAGTATACCTTTGCATTTCACAAATGTAATTGAGAAGACAACAATTGCAATGGTTAGTTTTACTTCCTACAAACTAGTGTACTTAGAAGGCTATAAGTCCACAGAATTTTACCAGATCGCACGTGAATGCTTAGTGATTTGTATGGTTGGGCGTAGGGTCTATCTACCACTCATCACTCTTCCTTGAAAATTTTTAAATTTTTTTTCTAACTCTCCTTATTTTGTGCAAGTGAACTTGAAATCTTTTCTAACTCTTTTTCTCATTTTAATTCAATTTTCATGTAACTATTGCTTTCTCTCTTATGATTTACAAGCCATGAAGTTTGACTTACTCCATCATTTATGTGAACCACTTTGCTTGAATGAGTTCCATGATCGCATCTCTCAGCCTCTTAACAAGGATTTAATTGATTTTTCACTCCTTAACCCCTTAGATTCTATCATATTGATCCTTGATATCATTGAAGAAGACTTAATCCCTCAAATTAACCTT
>MNCI01022045.1:1088-32456 GCA_015680685.1 Gnetum montanum | reverse complement strand
CGTACAAGGTTGGAAACATCAACAAAGGAAGTAATGAGAGAAAATAAAATGGTAAGGAGGTACTTCATGATAGAGGGCCTCATCTCAAACTCCATTGGTCTTTCCCATATCAATAAGCAAGTAAGGTAAGTCATGATAAGTGTCTATTTTCTTACTTGCTAGATTAAATATAGGATAGTTTTGTTTTTTAATTTTGTGTGAAAACTTTATATACATCTACCTTATGAATGCTTTTGTCATCAAAGAAAACATATCTTAATTCATGATATTATGAAAAAATGTCTCAAAGAAAGATCAAGATAGCATGGGTATCTCTCATGTTGGCTCCTAAATTATTTAGCTATTTATATGTCCTTAAAAATTTTTATCCTTGAAGAAATTCTACAATGAAGAAATAAGAAAAAGACATTGCATCCACTTTTATCATAAGATACTAACATGAGAAATTGGACAAAGTATTGCAAGAAAATGACAAAGTGATGCATGATTGAATGATCAAGCATGATAAAATTTATTATAATTTGTGCGTAATAACTTTTTCTAATGTTTTTGCATTTTTATAAACTTTTTTGGATTATTCATTATTCTTGAATAAGCAAGATTGTGATAAATTATCGGTAGATATTAAAAGTGTTAAAGAAGAGATAAGCACATATGTAGGGGAAGTTTATGTAGACCTTCTCCAAGACATAATACTTAGGCAGGCAAAAAAAGGTATATTCATCTAGTACAAACTTGAAGGTAAAAGAAAAAGTTATTTTTTAATTCAATTCTTAAAATTATTTTACCTAAAAGTAATCATCAATTGTGCAAGATTATGAAATTAGTTTGAATATATCTCTATGGTTGTGCTACATTGTTTATATACTGAGAATATAGACTTTTCAAGTACTTAAGTACCTTATTGTTAATATGAACTAAATAGTTTCTACCTTGGAGATCTCAAGTTCATTGAAGTAAGAAAAAGTACTCACTTTTCTATGCTATGACAAAATCTCTTAGGGAATTTTATAAATTAATTAATGAAATATTTTAAGCTTCCTTAAGATGTATGTGGTCAACATGAATATCTTAATTAGAAATTTCCTTCTTTTATTTCTTGATTTAAAAAAATTGATCTATTTCTTAAAACTTGGATGTGTATGTACTTATTTTCACATGAAATTACTGTGTCTATTTTTTTATTATGAAGATGTGATGAGAAAAATTTAATGAGGTTTTACTTAGATGTAGACTGTATAAATGTATCCTTAGTAGCCTTTTGATTTACCTTGTTTTTAATATTTCTTATTGTAAGGCCCAAATCCTTTTTTGATGATTTCCCAAAAGGGAAATTTTTTTTCTTCTTGATATGATTGTGATATACTTAACATGATTGATTATGATATACTTGATATGATTATGATATAATGAATCATGGAAAACATGAACATTGAACAATAATTATGACCTTATGGATATATTTGAATAGTTATGACCTTATGGTGGTATTTATGCTTGGTTTTCTAATATAGAGATAAGATATTTAATATTTGTTGCTTACCTCTTGATCATAAATTCCTTTATTCAAAAGTCACATGTGTATTTACAATTAATGAATTTTGTGCTATATTAAGGATGAATTTTTGCATAGCTTTTCATCTCTCATCATCCTTAGCACAATCAATTTTTGGAATCTACTAACCCATTTTATTAAGTTTTGGACATCATCAAAAAGGGGGAAATTGTTGACATTTTGGTATGTCAAAACCGTAAGACAAATGGACAATATAGAATGTTTTTGGTGGATAATGTTTTTATAGGAGATGAATAGAACTTCATAATAAGATTTGAGAACTCAAGGAAATGAGATCTATGGAGAGATGTCGAAATGAAGACTACATGAGCAAGATGAGAGCATGGATGAAGATGAAGTGTACAAGTCAAATGAAGATTTTTCAAGGACTACCAAGAAGGAAAATTAATAGAAGAAAGCCTTAGAGGTCAAAGTTCAAAAGTTGAGGAGATGTCTTGGAAAAATAGTAGACATCTATGTTCAATAGTAGACTTCCCATTTTCTAGATAGATGTCTCACTTGAATTGAGGCCAATATCAGTTAGGTGTCCCAACTTTGAAGTAGACATCTAAAATAGTCATTTGGTAGTCATTGGATTGATTTCAAGGAATTTTTAGAAACTCTGAGGCTATAAGAAGTCAAAATCTTGGAAATTATGCAATCACTATTCACATAAGCTTCTCATTATCTATTCTATGAAATTATATTCTTGCTCCTCATTGTACCATCATTTTCTTGATTGTAATTTGTATTGAGATTCAAGTACAAGGACCTATAAATTTAGTTACATTCTTTCCTTGTTCTTTCTCTCTTTCTTATAGCCTTGTGAGGTTGATGTGCTTCTTACGAGAATGCATCTAAATTAAGCTTGTCAGGATCCTATGGGATTGAGTGATTTTGAAGCATTAAAATACTTTGAAGGGGAGATTAATTTTGTAAAGGTTGTGGGACCCTTAAAACCACATTTTTAGTTTATTGGGACCTTGTGAGGTTGAGTGGTTTTGCACTGAGGAAACACTTTGAAGTGGAGTTTAGTGCTTGTACAAGGTGTGGTGCCCTTAAAACCATAATTTTTGAAGAAACAAAGTTTGAAGGTATGCATGAATTCTACCCTCTAAGTATGGACATACCGAAGTTAGGGAACCATGTAAAATTTGGTGTGTTCATGTGGCTGGTGTAATTTTATTTGGGGAACTTATTCAAAACCCCTTCTAAGTTCTTGATCCACATAAACCTTTAGAGCACATTATTCTAGAGAAATGTTGTTGTAGTGGTAGATGAGTAGTCCTTAATAGTAGTAGCTTTAATCCACTTCATGCAAAAACCAATGCATATAATAATGTATGTTTTACCATTGAAGGTAGGAGAGATGGAACTGACAAAGTTAATCCCCCACATGTTAAAGGATTTCAATGGTTGAATCTACTATTGTCATTCCTTCATACATAAGGGTACACCTCCCTTATGCTAGCAATTATTACAATAATACATGAAGTGTTGAGCATGAAAAAACATGATCAGCCAAAAATAATCTATAAGTAATAGTTTTCTAATGGTTCTCTTTCTAGCATAGTATCCATCATAGACACCATGGTACACGTGAGCCAATATATTACCTTGACATTCATTAAGAATACACCATCTTACTAGGCCATCAAGGCATTGCTTATAGAGATGTCCTTTGACAATGAATTAAGGTCTCACTTGGTGTTGGAATTGTTATATTTTATGTTTGTTCCATTTAGAAGAAAGCTTTTGGATGACTAGGTAATTAAGGATATCTATGTACCATGAGAATTGAAATTTTTTCTTTGATTCAAAAATAACCTTACAAATGTGGTCATTTGGAAAGCTATCAAGGAGCACACCTTCTCTATTGCTGCTAATTTTTAATCATGACAAATAATTTTCTACTATGTTCTTAGCTTCCTTGCAATTAATCATATGAAGGTTAAATTCCTATAAGAGAACTAGTCATCGTATCACATGAGGACTAACATCCATTTTATTCATGGGGAAATGGATGGTGTTATGATGAGTGTGAATGAAAATTTTGCATCCTAGAATATAATGTTTGAATTTTTGGAGTACAAGAACAATGGCCATTAATTCTTTTTCCATGGTGATATAGTTAACTGAGGTCCCATAATGCTTCGACTAGCATAGTGGCTATAGTATTGCCTATTTTCTTATCAAATTACATTAGAATATCCCCCAATGCAAAGTAAAAATCACTTGTCATTATGTGAAATGATTGAGTTCAATTAGAACTTTGCAATATAGGGGTTTAAGTTAGCCTTTCCTTCAAACATTGGAATGTATTTTCACAGTCCTTACTTCACAAGAATAAAACATCTTTCTTCATGAGCTTAAATAAGGGCTTGGCTATTCTAGAATAATATTTAATAAAATAGTGATAATAAATAATGTGGTCCAAGAAACATCACACCTATTTAACTATTATGGACATCTATGTCATGTTATCGATGGTGCAAATCTTGTCAAGATCAACTTCAATTCTATTCTTTGAAACTTTATGGCCAAGAGCGATGCCCTTAGTCATCATTGGCTATCTCTTTTTTTAGGTTGGATTTAAGTTCACTTGTTAGTGGTAATGTAAAAAAAATTCATGCTTGTTCAAGGCTTCCTAAAATTATTTCACATAAGTGGAAAATTCATCCTTAAAGACTTTCACATTCTTGTTGATGTAATTTTGAAACACGGATATGACCAACCATTGGAATGTGGTTGGAGCATTACATAACTTGAAGGACATGCACTTGAAGGAAAAGGTCCCCCATGGATAGGTAAAGGTATTTTTGGCTTGGTTCTCTGGTGCTATATTGATTTGATTATAACTAGAGTACCCATCAAGAAAGTTATAGTACTCCTAGCTAAAGCTATTATCCAATACCTAGTCCACAAATAACAATGGAAAATGATCCTTAAAAGTGGTAGCATTTATAAACCTATAGTTAACACATACTTTCCATTTGTTCTTTTTCTTAGGTGCAACTATAGTTGGATTAACCCACTCACTATCAGAGATAGGAGTAATGAAACTAGCTTATAGAATATGGATGATGTCACTTTTCATCATGGCTTGCATATTCGAATTGAATTTATGTTGTAGTATCTATCCAAGTCTAACACTCAGGTTGATGTATATGTAGTGTTAATAGATTAAAGGGTTAATTCTCATGAGTTCATCATGGGACTAGGCAAAAATTATTTTTTCTTTGTCACTTTGTAGCTACCTTTTTGAATTTATCCTTTTGTACGATCAATAGAATAGAATTAATGGTGATAGGGTGACCATACATAAGTAACAAATACTTCAAACCTTTTGGAAGTGGTAGTGAGGAAATATCTCAGGAAAAATAAAAAATCCTTGAGAATTTAATTTCATATTGCACCACCATAGTTTTCTTCATTGAATTTTCCCTTTTCAAACTAGATGATTCAACATCAAATAAGGAAAGTGCATCAATTGGTCTCTTAAAGAACTAATGTATGGCTTCATGAACCAAATACTATTCAAGGTAATTTATGTCTCTAATGGCATAGAGATGTTCTATGACATAGTAATTGCAACCATGCTTGTCATAAGATTAGGAAGGATTGCATGAGATTCTCTTGTAGTGTGTCTTTCTAGTTGCATATTTCCTACTAATTTCAAGGTAGAGTCCTTGGAAAACTAGCTTTGCATCAATGGTGCTTAGCCAAGTTCTTTACATGATGATAGGGAAGCTACCTCCCATCCTATTTTCTAGTTTGATTACTAAGAAATCAACAGGGTATGATCATTCTACCAAAGTAGGCATAATGTCATTCACTTGTTCCATAGGGTATGTATAAGATTAGTCTACTAGTTCCAACCTAATGTTAGTAATCTTAAGAGAGAGGAGCCCCAAATCAAGGTAATGCTACAATAAGATGATATTAACTTCTAAACTAGAGTCATACAGAGCTAGGTAGTGACCTTTCTCACCAATTTGAATTTTCATCATGGGACTACAAGGATCACTCTTCTTTTTGGGCATATGATCTTCTTTTACTACCCATGTGACCACAACATTCTGATTGTTACAACACCACTACTATTAGGTGCCATCACATTTGAATAGCTAGATATATTAGAAGAACGCTTCCTTGAAGTGGATGGATTACTTTGAAAATGCTTAGGGAATGGTATGGAAACCTCTTGAATTTAGACTTCATTTTTTCTTGAAGGATTATACTCTCCACATGAGGAAGACGATGGAGTAGATCCAAACCCATGGTGTTCATGTATATATTTACATAAAAAAATCCTCCCATGGCATCTAAAATTTACTTCTACAACCAAGTTGACAGGAGCTTGGTAATATTACATTGCATCATATGTAGAAGTAGGATCAACATAGTAGGTAATATCATTAGATTTATTTTATCTTGGTTGTGGTTCATCAAGGATTGCACCTTACATGAGATTAGACAACATAGGCTACTATTGATGGTGAGGAGATTGCAAGGAAAAGTTATTGGGATACGGTTTTGGAGGAAACAACATTGGTTATCACATTTGAATATTCCATGGAGCATCACCTTAAGGATTTGGAGTTGGCCATTGTTGGTACTATTGCATGGCTTAGGGATATATACCTCTAGGATAGTATGATGAGATGTAGAAGGGAGTCCTCCTTGTTTGATTTCTAGCAAATTTAGGATTCAAAGGCATCCTAGCTTGTCTCATTTCACCAATTATGTGGACCATGACTAGGCAGCATTGCAAGTCATGAGGATCTATGCAATACTTAGAAGAAGATATATTCTTCATACATTTTCCCCCATATGTATTTTTGTGCCTCGATGATTGTAATGACGGAAAATGTTGGTAGCTAGAATACCAAACAAAATCTGTGTATACAGTCTTAACCATGGATCCGTGTGAGGGCTGTGGTGGAAAAAACGAATCCATAGTGCCTTGAATGGTCTTGTCGATTAGATAGGGACTTACTGAATCAGTAAGTCGATGAAGATTATAGGTGTTTCGTGGAACGATTTGATTTGATAAATCGTGAAAGCAGAGGAAAAATATGTAGATAAATTGCAATAATGACAACGTTAACATGACGAAGGAAATCAGATATAAGAGAAATGCGTGATTCCAAGATCTGTACTTTGACCTGAAAAAACGAGTATTTTGTGTACAAAGTTACAATGGGAAGACTCCGATTATCTTGTGCAAAACAGACACAAAATAATAAGAAAATTGTTTAACAAGTAGTGCAGAATGGAGCTCGGTCTACCTTGTAAGCCAAAGACAGAGTGCAAGGAAGGTCAAGCTCAGATGTCTATCAACCATCTGTGTCTGATTAATAGATCTTGCCCACCGCACTAGATGATCTCTCGATCTTTGATCTATCTTCTTCGCTTTGGGTAGTCTCTGCTCAAAACTACCAAGGATCACCGATGGGAGAACTATACTTTCACCAAAAGATATGATCCCTCCTGCTGCCAATGCTCAAAAAATGTATCTTATTTCTGCTCAAAGATGATAACTGCCAATAATTGAAGATGCTAACTGCTGCCCCCTTTTAAAAAAAAGTCCTCTTTTTCTTCGCCAACTGAGGTATTTATAATTTTGACAACATGCAGAAAAGGCACGACCTTGATGACACGTGTCGAACTTTCCAGATACCGTTGATGTGACAAACTGGCTATGTCGCGTCACGCTGTCAATACTTTTGCCGAAGCTGCTTCATGATTACGCACAATATGCTTATCAGCGTATTGCGCATATGGATAGCAAGTGCGTAACTAGCTTTATGCTATATTACACTTGTTTACACTGCCTCACGTGGCAGAGCGTAACAAAGCATGGGAATAGTGAGTCAAGCTATTTTACGCTCATTTACGCAGTGAAGTGTAAAAATGATCAACTCGACGATAAATTACGCTGACATATGCTGCGTAGCGTAACGAGCATAAGGCGATCAATCTGCAAAAGGAAAGGAGCTGATCTGTTGCGCTTCCTTTGGACTTTCCCTTTAACGTTTTTGAAGCTCATTATGCTACCTTGTGTAACAGAGCGTAAATCTGACCCTAGACAAAAGACTTAGCAGGATATGCAAGAAGTCGCATATTATGCTGCTTAGGCCTTAAGCTTCACCAAATCTACTAAAGTAAGTTACCTTCTGATGCCAGACTATGTTAAGCAGAATTACGCTAAGCATCATTATGCTATGTTGTGTAATGTAGCATAAAGACAGAAAACATAGTAAAATTGAAATCTGTAAGGAACTTGGATACTTGATGCTGGGCGCCGTTTCCCATTACTTTGCCTTGTTCTACCTTCTAGAATTCTATCACGAACTTTTGCTTGAATGGTGAATCTTCACCTGAGGCCAATTCACAATTTCCACGGTGTTTCAATGGCCCCTCTTTGTTGATAGTTAGAGGGCTTGCTCGAGAGATGTCGACAAAGAATACGAAACACCGAGCCGATGAAAGTACCAACAACGTTTGTCAACAGATACTCAAGTGTCACCCTGTCAACACAGAGGAGTAGAGATGAAGGAAATGGGAGATAGAATGGTATGGATGGAAATAGGTTCGGGGAAGACACAAATGAGTAGGGATAGCTTCTTCACGCATGAGCACTCAGGCATTCTCCTGCGATTGTGTTTGCATGGAGTTATGCCATCATTTTGTGTTAAAGGTGGTTGCATAGACGAATTGTGTTGTGTCTGCATGGCCCGGGTGAGATGTGTTTCACCCATTTTGCCAACCCCCCTACCTTTTTTTTTTTGCATCCACTAGGTGAGTTGCGTTATGCCGGTTTACGAACTTGATTGTAATGCGAATGCGGAAAGCATGTGCTGTGTATGTACATTTTGTGCACGAGAAGCAGATGGGATAGTTAAGGAGAGTGATAAGGGCTAGGGGTAAGATTATGAGGAACACAAGGATGCACCCCCCCGAGTGGACACGCCAACTTAAGCAGCCATCTCAAAATGCTATCGGTATTACACCACTCAGATGAACGCACCTTTGAACGACGCCCTTGTAACAAGTAACTTGCAACCAAAGAAGAAAACAGAGGATACCATTGTCCATGCGAATCATGGGCGAGGTTGTTGAAACAAGTACTATTAAAGGTGAGATAAAGTGATCGGGCCGTGAAGGAGGAACTATAGCATGAGGCCCGAGTCTTCACCCTTAACGCTCGGCCCAGCATATCGCCACCAAAGAACATCAAACTTAGCGCACCTGACTAGTTATGTAAAGAACCAGCTAGATGAATCTGTGAAGCCAGAGCCTGATAGTGATGATGAGCGGAGATCCCCAAAGTTATAATTGATGAGAACTCCTTTGGGATTCTAAATGGTGAAACTAACCTCTCAGAGGTACCGCCACTGAAATAGGTACAGTGACGGTATCTCCAAGGGATCAGTAGTATGCCCTTCAGCACATCCAAGGGATCAGCAGAATGCCGGTGAGGTAGTGATGCTAGGGGTGTCTCAATATCCCACCCCATGTGTCTTGCAGCTGCATAGAGATGGTTACGCTCACTTGATTTGCATAATGGAATTTTGTCAGTCCCAGTTTTAAGTCCTGGTAGACTGTCGTTGCTAGTTTTAAGTCTCAGTAGACCATGGTCCCAGTTTAAAGTCTGGGCAGACCGAAAAATGTTAGTTTTACGTCGTAGTGGACGGTGGCAAAGTTGATTTACGATCTCAGTAGACCATGCTGTGGGTGTCAGTTTTGTGTCATAACCCAAGGACAAGTCTATGATGGTTTTACATCTCAGCAGATGACTACTTACCTGCGCCAGTTTTGTGTCATGGAGGATAGCTGGTGCTAGTTTAGCGTCATGGTGGATGCTTGCAGGAAATGTTAGTTTTTCGTCTTGGCGGACCTGTACAACACTGCCAGTTTTACGTTGTAGCAGACGGTTACAACTTGCCATTTTTACGTCGTGGTGGATGATCAGTGCCAGTTTAGCATCGTGGCAGATGCGTGAAGGGAGTGCCAATTTTACGTTGTAGCAGATGGTTGTTGCTAGTTTAGCATCATAGCAGATGATTATGGCCATATCTGATGTTCACACTTGAGATGCAGCTATATGTAGTACCGTTTCAGATATATGTGATTCATAGGATTCGGTAACTCGTTGCCGTCGATATCCGCTAGCTTGAATGCTCCGTTGCCATACACATCAATCACTAAGAAAGGGCCCTCCCAATTTGCAAAGAACTTGCCCATTGGTTCGCAAATGGCCTTGAGAACTAAATCTCCCTTCTTGATTGGACGCTGTTGAAGATTGTGATGATGCTTTTACCTTTGCTTGTCTTGATACTTTTCGATTGTATCAAGCGTCTGTATTCTCTTCTCTTCTACAGAATCCAAATCCATAATCTGAGACTCGGTGTGTTGAGCCTCATTTATAATCATGAAGAGGACCATTCTCAAAGAAGGAATTTGCAATTCGAGGGGCAGCACCGCCTCAGATCCGTAGACTAGGCTATAGGGCATACTGTCTGTAGCCGTCCTACATGTAGTACGATATGTCCATAGCACATAGAGGATCTTTTTGTGCCACCGTCTCTTGTTGCTGTCGAGCATTTTCTTGAGCATATTGATGATGACTTTGTTTGTGGTTTAGCTTGATCATTCGCTTCCGGGTAATAGGGTGAGGAAAAAGATTGTTTCAAGTCAAGGCTATCATAGAAGGATTTGGTCTCTGTACTACTAAACTGTGGCCCATTATCGGTCACGATAGTCATCGGGAGACCAAATCTAGTTACAATGTTGTCTAAGATGAAATGGCAAACCTATTGAGATGTGATCTTCCATAAAGGAATAGCTTCTACCCACTTCATGAAGTACTCAGTAGCGATAATTATGAAGCTATGACCTATGGAGGATTTCGGTGTAATGGGACCTATGATGTCTAGTCCCCATCGTTGAAACAACCATGTTATCTAAGTCGTATGTAACTCTGTAGGCGACACGTGCATAAGATTTGCATAGCGCTGACACATGTCACAAGCTTTAACCTTTGTTAGACAATCTTTTTCCATGTAAGGCCAGTAATAACCTAAGCGATGGATTTTTGAAGCCATAGCCTGTGGTGCTACGTGTGCTCCGCATAATCCCTCGTGCACTTCACCAACTATATGTTGTGCTTGGTCTTTGTTAACGCAAGTAAGCAGCACACCATCAAAAGAGTGTCTACAAAGAGTACTGTCTCCTATGATGATGTACTACCTGGCTCGCTTGCGAATTGCATCTTTTTGAGCTCGTGTTAATTCGTGCGGTGGTTCTCCATGTAAGAGGTAAGTCTTAATGCTATCATACCACTCTGGCATTCTATCCTTGAGCAGAGAAGATATTTGCACAGCCTGAATGATGGAATCTGTGCAATCTATTATTAATACGGGACAGGTGTCAAACAAGTGTGAGGACACGTTCAAAGCCAGTGTAGCTAGTGTGTTGGCCAGTGTGTTATCAGTGCGTGGCACGTGTTGGGCATCGATGGTCGTGAACCGCTTCAGAAGATCTTTAGCCATATTGTAGTAGGGTTGTAAATGTGCAGCCTTGTAGGTGTAGACTCCTATGATCTGATTAATGATGAGCATCGAATCACCCCTAATTACCAGGTGTCAAACATCGAGTTCGCTAGTAGTTAGTAATCCCCTTAGGAGCCCCTCGTACTCTACCACGGAGCTACCGCCTCTAACAGTTAAAGCTCCATCGAAGTATAACATTGCTTCGGGGCTTGTCAAGACAGGTCTTAAGCTATGTACGTGTTCATCTGCAAATTCAGGCTCTATGGTTGCCTAACTGTCAATAGGTGATGTTACTAATTGGTTGGCTATCGCTTGGCCTTTCGTAGAAGATTGTCCAATGTAATGTAGATCGAATTCTATCGTGATAGCCTTCCAATGAGCTATTTTGCTACTCTCATATAAGTTATGCGTAATGGCCCTAAGAATATTATTTTTACAGATGATGTTGACTTGGCTACGGAAAAGATAATGCCTACACTTCTTGAGCATAAATACTAATGCTAAGTAGTTACGCTCTACTTCATTGTACCTCGTTTCATATGCACATAGAGCATGACTCAAGTAGTAGATGGGTACTTCCGATCCATCATCTCTCCTTTAACAGAGTAATGCAGCTAAGGCTACGTCTGAAGTTGCGAGGTAGATATAAAATGGTTGATCCCTTTGCGGCGAGAAAACTGTTGGCAAGCGTTGAAGCTCTTACTTCAAGTTGTCAAACGCACGCTGACAATCGTCCGTCCATTCGAAATTAGCCCCCTTTTTAAGCAAATGTTGCATAGGGTGTAGCTTGTTGGTTAATCTCGAGATGAATCACCTAGTAAACTGTAACCTCCCTTGTAATCCACATAATTACTTAAGACTTGTATGGGGTGCCAATTCAACAATGGCTTTGAATTTGTCAAGATCTATGCGTATGCCAATTTTCGATACCACAAAACCCAGAATGCGTCCGTTTTTGACTCCGAACACACATTTTTTTGGGTTGAGTCGGAGATTGTATTTAGAACATCTTTTGAGGACTAACTCCAGATCCTATGAATGATCCTCTGACTTTATAGACTTAACAGCTATATCGTTGACATAATCATTCAGTCTCCCTAGGAGGTAATCACTGAAGATGTATGTCATGGCTCGTTGATACGTTGCTCCGACATTTTTTAATCCAAAACGCATCATGGTGTAACAAAAGATCCCCCAGGCTGTCATGAATCTCATTGTTAGCTAGTGTTCTGGGTTGATGCGTATTTGATTGTAGCCAGAGAAGCCATCCATGAAGGACAAAAGCGCATGTCCAGCGGTTGTATCCACCAATTGATCGATACTCGGCAAGGGGAAGTTATCTTTGATTGTAGCTTTGTTCAAGTCCTGGAAGTCTATGCAGATGCGTATTCCTCTGGTCTTTTTAGGAGCTACTACAATGTTAGATACCCAATCTGAGTAATCAACCACGTGAATAAAACCAGCTTGGTACAATTTAGTGATTTCATCACGTACTTCTAGCACGACTTCTGGCTTAATCTTTCGAGCTTTCTATCTGATGGCTTTGATATGGGGATCTAGGATTATGTTGTGTTGAATTCATCTTGGGTCTAGTCCCAGCATATCCTCGTATGACCATGCAAACACCATGATATTATTCTAGAGGACCTGTTTTATGTCATCATGTGCCTTTTGGTCTAATAGAGAACTAACCTTAAGCGTTTTAGTCTCACCCCTATGTGTAACCATAGAGACCTCGTTGAGAGGATCTTTGGTTACATCTCCAGCTTCCAGATCTAGATGTGCGTTGATTGCTCTGGCCAGTCTGGAGATGTTTCCGACGTGGCTATGATTGTGTCATTAAGGGCTAAGTTAGTTTCTATTAGTGTGGGATCAAGCTATCTAATGATTTCAGCATGTAAGCTTGTTAAAACTAGTGGTGCAGATAAAATTTCGTCCATCTGTCAATTATCCTGCAAAATTGTCAAATACGAGAATAATTAGAAAGATACTAAGTTTGATGCGATAAGTGTTTAACAAATAATGCTTAGTTTAGTGTATAGGACGTGATGTGACGTTACTGAGCGTAAAGTTAACTAAATTGTAAATTTTGCGAATAGCCTGTAATTAATGAGACCTGATTATGAGGAGATAAGATATAGTAGTTTAGGTTGTTTCAGACCGTAATGCGTGCAATATCTGATGTAATTAATGCCTTGATCCTCAGGTTCCAGCTCAAACTGACACCAGCATTTGGGCAAGTCTCGCTAAAATCGGGCATCAAGTTAATTAAATTTTGCATATAAGTAAGTAGTTTTCATTTAGAACAGGTTGTTTGCCATCGTGAATTTGAATTTTTAGCTATTACAGAGAGAAAGGAGGAGGAGCAGAAGATTTGAGCGCGTCATTTGTAAAGGCGTAAAGGTGCAAAAGTGTGAAGGTGTTAGAACTGTAACAATGGCACCTAAAGTGAAAGGGAAGAACACGAAATTGGCCAAGATTGATGAGGTGTAAGGAAGCCTGCAGCGTGTTTCACAGGCAGTGGTCGAAGTGCCCTATGCCTTTGAATCGGTAGGTCATCCCTTGCTTATTCATGTTACTTTTGTAGTGTTTATTCTTGTAGCGTCGCCTGCATAAATTAAAATTTTAGACCTCACATTAAAACAAGGGTTTATACACTAGGATTGCGTCTATCGCCTTTGTCAGGGACAAACCTTGTACTGTTGCAAGGGTTTAGGCGATTTCGGCATGAATAGCTAAGCGTAAGTTATAGATTTTCTGTATTTTAAGCATGTAAATTTGAATCTAGACGTTGATATGTTTATTATTTTCTCTATACAGTATCATGTTAAGACCCGTCTTAATCGTCTTGGATATAGTCGGGGTTTTATGCTGCATAAACCCAATCGTACCTAATGTTCCTCCCCCTCAGACTCGATTGCATGGGAGGGCCATATAGTTTCGAAAGGGTGCACTGGAGTTTTTTCAATTTTTACTGCGTAACTACAGCATTATTGTATGGTCACACCTGTCTGGAGATATTGCTGGCACCATTTCGAAGCACCTGTTAGTGGGTTCTACGCAGGGAATTCTGGCTTTCTTGACAGACGGGGCTATCGACATTGGTTGTCCCCAGGACCGCGAACTTAGCGCCAGAGGGTTGAGGTGCTTAAGTTGGATTTGGAAAATGGCTCAGTTTAGTTGTTACCATGCATACAACACTTTGTTCGTGGCCTGTCATGTCTCGACTTACTTCCAGAACCCACCAGGCACAGTGTATTATTCAAGGGGTTAAGTGGTTTTATTGGCGGTATTG
Source organism: Gnetum montanum (assembly GCA_015680685.1). Lineage (NCBI taxonomy): Eukaryota > Viridiplantae > Streptophyta > Gnetopsida > Gnetales > Gnetaceae > Gnetum > Gnetum montanum. The sequence goes on along the minus strand of MNCI01022045.1, from coordinate 18,049 downwards.
TCATTATATGTCTATTGTCTAAAGCGTAATAAAAACATATGTGGTATGGTACAGATTTTTTTTCCATGAGAACAAGTTAGTAGGCGATGGTGATACCTTAACTTGGACTAAAATGACAATAAAGATGTTTACCTCTACTAGTAATGTATGCGCTGGTGTAATGGGGTAGATCGACTTCGACATTCATGAGTACCCCACCCGTTATGCTGATGCTTTCGAGAATTGCCAGAATCTTGGGTGGTTACATGATGATTGGACTTTGGATATGCCCCTTACCATTGTAGATGTGCAAAGGAAACTTCCTCCATTTCCTTTGCCATTTGGACCTGGTAAAATTACTGTGCATTTTATTGTTGCATAATGTAATTGTGAATCGTGAATGTCACGTAATAGTATTTTTTTGACATGTGTCTTACATTTGTTTAGTCAGGGAATCCTGGGAGATTACCCTTACAATTTCTGGCTGCGAGGCAAATACTCTTCTCTACCGCTACGGCAACATCAAGGAGGCACAATGCTGGCTCAGCCATGCGGCGGCCTCGGTTGCGTTGGTTACCAAGTTGCGGGAAGCAAGGCTAATGCACTTATTTTTGGCCGTAACCCCTGATGTCCCCGTCAGTGAAATGTTAACCCTAGTCAACTCCTTCAGCGAAAGGGTTGAGCGCTTTTGCATGCGCGTGCATCATGTACGTGTAAATTTTGATATTGATGCTCATATTTTTGCAGATCTTTTCGGCATCCCCTCTGATGGCCTTCCCATAGAGGAAAAGGCAAAGAGGAGTCTCTCCTGTCAGGAGTGGCTAGAGGAGTGGCTAGGGGCCAAGAAGGAGGCTAAGGGGATCCCTTATGAGAAGATCAAACTAGAGATCACCAAGACGATTTATCCCCTATTCTGGGCCTGGGCTTTCCCCAAAACACTCTCGCAGGGGAGGTTCTTTACCATAGAACAAACCCGTATCATGTGGGAGGTTATGGAGGAAGGGACCCAGTTTGACTGGGCAAGCTACTTTGTTGAGGGTTTACGCACTGAAATGATTAGGCTTCACCAGAAGCTTGATTCTCGTTTCAACATGCATTTCGCCTTCTTCATAGCTTACCTTCGGCATTTTGACGAATTTTTGGTTAACCAAAGGAATGGGGTCTGGGTGGAGCAAGACCGAAATCAACTATCCAAACCTTGGATTACCCACATTTTCGGCACTACACATGGACAGGATCCCATAGAAGGGATTGGCGAGTCTCTGTCAATAACGACAAGGGATTTGACGGTGTCTCGAGTGCGAGGCCCTGACAGCGTAGGTGGGGTGATGCCCACTTACACTGGCGATGCTCCGCGAGGGAAATGCTTGGCGGCATAGATTGTAGAGCCTTCGGCTAGACGTAAAAGGCTTCACTTAACCGAGGTCCCTGTGGAGCCTAGGAGTGGCACAGGTCGAACCATGCAAGTCAAAGTTCAACGGAGTAAACCTCCGCTTGGTAAGCATAAAAGAAATGTAGTCAAAGTTATTGTATTACGCAATTTTTATTCAAGATATTTTGAATCGTCTAAATGTGTATGTGATTTGAATCAGTGAGGCCTGCAAAGTGGTTGACCCCTGAAACAGGGGCAGTGATATTAAGTCATGGGGAAGGGACCCCAGTTTTGGAAGAAGAGGCCCCAGCTGTTAGGACTAGCGATGCATAGACTCCTATGAGTGAGGAGAGGGAGGAGGCGGGAACTGTTGATGCACTCCCCACTGTAACCGGTAGAGGTAGTAAGTGTATTGGGTGTCTTTGAGGAGTTTTGTTAATAATTAGGATTTTTAACTAAATTACGCTATAGGTGAAGAAGATGCATCTGCGTCTCCCTCTGTGAGTAGGTCATGGAGAGAGTTTCCTGATAAATTCACCTTCATGGAAGGCATTGTCAGTGATATGATCGAGCACCTCGAGCGCGTTGATCCTAGAGCTGGTATGTTATAGCTATAATAGGTTTATTTTATTAGAAAGTGGTAATGTTTCATTTATATTGATAATGTTTGCTATCAGGAGCTCGCCTTCAATGGGACCCAACGGAGCCCATTGATTTAGACACAGTGGAGCCTCCATTTGACGGGGTAGTCATTCCATGCAACATTTATGAGGAGATGCGTAAATGTGCGTTACGCTCGACTTGCTCCTTGTGGGAGAGTAAGAGTGTCAATGAAGACCTCTAGAAAAGGCTGCAGAGTTCAAAGAGGGAGAAGGAGTCTCTGGCCAAAGAGGTCGGAGACTTAAAATCACCATGCAAGTTCCTACAGGCGCAGGAAATGGGTGAGGAGGACTGGCATACAACTGTAATTGACTACTCCCGCTACTAGACTACAATCAAGAACAACGTGCAAACCAGTCGGGAGTTGGTGGAGCAGCGGATGCAGATAGAGTTATTATCTCAGAAAAGCCAAGGCTGGAAGGATTTCTATGCAAGTGTGCAAGAGTGAGGGCAGAAGGAAAAAGATCACAAGCATCTGTATAAGAGAGAATGTCTCACTTATCGTTAGCATTACTGTGATTCTGTCGTCGAAGCTCAATCCTTGCGGGTATTCCTTGATGTCATTGGCGCATCCCAAGCTTTCGAGAAGTTTCAGGAGCAAGTGATAGTAAGCACGTCACCGGAAAGAGAAATGACTCTTCGCGGGGGCGAGACTACTGTCCCCACTTTCTTCCCTGATCCACCTCACTGGACTAGTGTGGAAAAGGGGAAGGTGAAGGGTGGAGCTGCTCTGGGGAATGGCGTATGGTCTGAACTAATTGAAGATGAGATTATGCAACGCCTATGGGTCGGTTTAGAACAGCTCCCCTTTGCTGCGGAAGCAGGACCGTCGCAAGTAAGTTTAAACATTATTGAATCTAAGTTTTCTGGTTATGGTGTCAAATATTTGCTAATGTATTTGCTGTATATAGGTACAAGAATTGGAGGGCGAAGGCGAACAGGGTGAGGAACAAGCACAAGAAGAGGAGCGTAATAGCGAAGAGCGTCCTCTTGTGGAGCCGGTGTTAGAGCAAGGACCTCGTGAGGATGACATTCCTCGTGAAGGAATGCCTTCTAAGAAGGATGGCCCACTTGAGGATGATTTATTAGGCTTGGAGACTGACCTAAGGGATACGGGTGATAGTGGCACCAGAGGGGATGCGTAATTGTAACTTACGCATGATTTTATTGATTGGAATTGAACTGTGGTTATATGAATGGTGAAAAGACTGGCATTAAGATCTTCTATATGGTTTTAAAGGCTATTTATATCATTTTTTTGATTTTTATCTTTATTTGCAAAGCGTAAGTGTAGTTGTTACAGGTTTAAAATAAGTCACGTTGTTGTGAAATGGAATTGCTAGTTTAAGGTCATCGTGGACCATCGTGTAAAATTTGCATAAACTATCAGGGAAGTAGTTTTGGGTTGTTGCGGGCCTTTGCTAGTTTAAGGCCATTGCGGGCCGTTAGTAGTTTTAGGCCGTTGCGGACCATCACTAGTTTTAGGCTGTTGTGAGCCACCACTAGTTTAAGGTCATTGCGGGCTGCCTGCGTAATTTTGGAAGCGTATTTGATAATAATGTACATTTCTATGTAATTGCACTAAAATTATCAACAAGTGTAAATAGCGTATATAAAGAAATGTGAATAGCGTAATGAATAGCAAGCATAGATATGTATGTATATATTAAAGAGGATTGACAATGGAAACTGCTAAGCGTAAAGGCAAAATTAGTAAAGACGTGAAGATGCGCGTAAATGCCATTCAGATCAATCACTAATTCGTAATTGTTTCTTGATGGCCTTTACGTTCAATGATGCGTAAGGGCAGGGAGATTTGCGGCCTGACTCTTCTACACCACCATCCTGAAATGGCAGGTTGGCCCAAGCTAGACTATCATCATTTACTTCGGTTTGTTTAGGGATTCAGGGAGGGGTCTAATCATCTGATGTTTCTATCTTCGAACCCCGTTCCTCTTTAATATTGTTGACAGTCCTGGGGGTGATTTCGTCACCGCGTATTACAACCTCTCCCCCTGCGTAGGGTAGGTGTATTTCCTAATGGATTGGTGATGAAACTGCCCTTAGTTGGGCTAGCGAGGACCTCCCTAGAATTAAGTTGAACCTGGGCATCTTCTCTATGAAAAGGAATGTGGCATCCATTGGGGATTGATCCCCTACCAAAAATTCGATGCGCATTGTCCCCTTAAGCTAAACCCGTGCTCCGTTGAATGACTTTATGCATGTTTTCATTGTGGGACTGATCTGGTCGACCAAATCCAACCTATCCACAATGGGATAGGGAATGACATTTGTAGCTGCGCCATCATCCACGTGCACCGTCCGGATTCGATATTGACTGACCCGGATGGTGATAAACATGGGTTCAGTTGTCACTTGACCTTTCTCAAGATCATCTTTGATGGATTCATCATGAAAGGTCAACGAGGTAGGTTTAGGTTGCTCAGCGTCAGAGGGAAACATGACAGCGTGTATCGCTTCCTCCTCTGCTGGTAAGCTTTCCTCCACAGGTATGGATGTCAGCATGCGGACCATGGCCTCACGGTGTTTTTGAGACATCATGAGCAGGTCATAGAGGCTCAGCGTTGTATTTTCTTGTTTCAGAGCCTATTTGACCTACGTAAACACATCCCAGAGATCTCGTTCTTTACTGGTTTGTTTGTCCCCTTTGTCTTCTTCCATTCGCCCTAAGAGATGGATCTCCTTGGGTGGAATAGCGTCGGTCGGGGAGTTGTTCTTTTTCTTGCCAAGGAGAGGTGGTTATTTTTCTGTATCCTTGTCTTACCTAGAAGGCATAGACACAGGGACAGAGGCCAAGGGCCTGGGCCTAGTGAAGCCTAGCGTAAGGTGATTCTTTGCGGCATTACTAGGTGCATCCCCTTCCTTTTGTTTATAAGGTGATGGTTGGTGATTTGCGTTAGAAGCTTGCCCCTGTGTCAAAGGGGTAGCCAGTGATTTTGGCACCCTGAGAATGAAAGGTGCCTTAGGTGTGGATGCAGACATGGCCGCGGCTTTACTGTTACTGGGAGGCTGAGTCAAATCTGGAGAAGGCACTCGAATGATGAAGGGTGGCCTTGAGACACCACCAGCTACCGATGAAAAGCATGTCCCCCTTGGTGAGTTGATAGGTACACGCAAAACAAAAGGTTGTTTGGGTGGTACTTTCCTCTCACTGTCCGTACTCACCACGTTGATTGTGTAGGGTGCGTTGTTTGCATTCAACGGATCCTTGTACACGTGCAACGCTTGGTTTTCTGGACGCGTTGGATTACTGCCGTCTAGTTTGAGTGAACCATCATCAATCATGCATTGAATATCATCTTTCAACGCCCAGCAGTAATCTGTATCGTGACCACACAACTGATGGTAGTCATAGAAACGGTCCAGCCTGAAAGACCTTGAAACTGGTGGTTTGTCAGGTAGGGCTAAAGAAGGATTCTTTTAACAGTTCATAATGATTTCTGTGATGCTTCAAAGCTTCTTTGGATACCTTCTTGGTCTAAATGTATCCTACCCCTAACAGTTGTTTCAACAGTTCCAAATGTTTCACAGGCAGGGTTGTATACTTTGAGCGATCTTTACGCTCAAAGTTTGGTTTTGGTTGAGGGGGCTCTTCAGCAGCAGATGTGTCTTAGCTAGTGCTACTCACACTAGCCATGGTCTCGGATGATGCCGTAGGTGCCTTCCTATTTTTGTTCTTAGTGCCTTCAACCAACATAGCTACTGTCATTATTGTTCTTTTACCTTTATCCTTGCCCTTGTTGTTAGCATTTTTGTAGGCAACATACGTCGGGTCCTTGCTAGCCTCTGCAGCATCTTGGATGCTTTTGGTCTGGGCAAAAGCCTGCTTTAAGGAGCTGGGGGAAAGATAATACAGCTTAGATTTGATAAAATCATTAACTTCTCCTTTGAATATGGCCAGCAAATGGGCATCCGCGATTGGCTCACGAATTTCATTCAAGGTAGCACTCCACCGCTGTATAAACTTTTGGACTAGTTTGAGCGGGTCCTGTTTCACTCCCATGAGTTGATCTAACGTGACCTTTGGCTTTAAGTTGTATTTAAAGCAAGCCATGAATTGTGTCACGAGCTCTTCCAAGGTTGAGATGGAAGAGCGAGGGAGGGCTTGATACCAATCTAAATTTTTTCCTATCAGAGACATAGCAAACACACAGATGATTATGTGAGGCCATTGCTGTAACAACAAAGATTCAGATCTGAAGGTAACCAGGTGAGCGTTGGGATCTCCCTCCCCATTATATTTGGTGAAATGGGGTAAGGACATCCCCAGGGGCAACGACAGCATGGGGACCGCTGGACTAATAGGATCATCTTGGTAGAAGTCCATGATCTGTATAGTGTCTGAGCCAGCGGCTTTAAGGTGTCTAACCTCCTCAGTGAGGGTCTGAATGAGTAAGAAGGCTTGATCTAAGCCTATTGATGAAGATGCTTGCATAGGAGGAATAGGGGGTTGATCTGGAAGAGCGGTGCTAGGGAGTGGAAATGGAGGGATGGTTTGGCTGGCAGATAGTGTAGCAGGGATCCCTGCAGATAGAGGTGCCTGTGAGGACCAGCACCCACCGATTTAAGAAGAGAGATTAGCCGTTATCGGCTGCGCAGGATAGGGATAAGGATATTGTGGGACCATCTACAGAATATGCGTTGCGGGTGCAACTGAGGGTTGCATGCCATATACCGCAGACTGGTTATGTTATGCCACGGGGATGATCCACTGACTTGCGGCGGGCTATTGGATGAATGTCTATGGCTGAACAACGGCTGTGATCTGTTGGGTTGGAAGGGGCGACAGTGATAAAGTCTGCACTGGGTGAGTTGTAGATATGGTATCGGGTTGGATCTGAGGCATGAAATGGGGCACGGTGGATGCTGGGACCACCGACGGGATGCTGATTACGCGCGGTGAGGAGACCACCCCCATGTTATTTTGGGGTATTTGCACTTGTAGCCCAGATGACTATGTAGTGGCTTGCGGGATGACAGGAATGTGAGTTTGTGTGGTCATGGCGGGATTAAGGTGGGCGGATTTTCCATTGAGAGGGAATAAGGGATTTATGTATGTATGGGGGCTAAGAGTATGGTACGAATGTTCAGACTGGGCTACAAATTCATCATCTTCTTCCTCCCCGTTCTAGGGTTCCAGCCTAGCCCGTGTAGCCTGGCTCCTAGCCGTGACCAACTGTGTTATGATTTCATGGTGATGTTCTGTTAAAGGAAATGATGTCGTAGGCAGTAGGGGTAAAATCTTGACCCCCTTGGTGGATCATCTCAAAATTTCGTTTCACCTCGATTTCGGCTCGGCTAAGGGCAAGCTTTGCCTGGATCTTGACACAAATGAAGTTATATTCTTTAGGGGTCATGACGGTAAATACGGGGTCTTTGCCCTGCAGTCTCAATGACCGACGCGACTGTCCTTGAGGTCCTACAACACTAGAGGCTGGTCTAGTGGTGGTGATGGGGTTCACAGATGTGGCACCCAAGTCAGTGGTAATCATTGCGGTTGTGGTGGTGTATGCAGAATCCATTGGTCAAGTAGATTAACAGCAATAAATGACTAGATCTAAAAGGCGATGAACAAAGAAGATCGTGATTAGGCTTTCTACCATGTAGGATTCCAAAGGAATCGTTACTGTGACCGATCTACACCGCACGATGTTTCGTAAACCTCCCTAGAGGTATTACGTTCATGTTTTTTTGGAGATGCAGGTATAGATCGCTAATAGGGCTACCCATAAAAATACAAATTGGAGCCTAGGCCCTCCTTCTAGCGCCAGAAAAATATAACGACAGAAAATGTCAGTAGCTAGAATACCAAACAAAATCTGTGTATACAGTCTTAACCATGGATCCGTGTGAGGGCTGTGGTGGAAAAAACAAATCCACAGTGCCTTGAATGGTCTTGTCAATTAGATAGGGACTTACTGAATCAGTAAGTCGATGAAGATTATAGGTGTTTCGTGGAACGATTTGATTCGATAAATTGCGAGAGGAGAGGAAAACAATGTAGATAAATTGCAATAATGACAACATTAACACGACTAAGGAAATCGGATTTAAGAGAAATGCGTGATTTCAAGATCTGTACTTTGACCTGAAAAAACGAGTATTTTGTGTACAAAGTTACAATGGGAAGACTCTGATTATCTTGTGCAAAATAGACATAAAATAATAAGAAAAATGTTTAACAAGGAGTGCAGAATGGAGCTCGATCTACCTTGTAAGCCAAAGACAGAGTGCAAGGAAGGTCAAGCTCAAATGTCTATCAACCATCTGTGTCTGATCAATAGATCTTGCCCATCGCACCAGATGATCTCTCGATCTCTGATCTATCTTCTTCGCTTTGGGTAGTCTCTGCTCAAAACTGCCAAGGATCACCAATGGGAGAACTATACTTTTGCCAAAAGGTATGATCCCTCCTGCTGTCAATGCTCGAAAAATGTCACTTGTTTCTGCTCAAAGATGATAACTGCCAAAAATTGAAGATGCTAACTACTGCCCTCTTTTAAAAAAAAGTCCTCTTTTTCTTCGCCAACTGAGGTATTTATAATTTTGATAACATGCAGAAAATGCATGGCCTTGATGACACGTGTCGAACTTTCTGGATACCATTGACATGACGAACTGGCTATGTCACGTCACGTTGTCAATACTTTTGCTGAAGCTGCTTCATGATTACGCACAATACGCTTATCAGCGTATTGCGCATATGGATAGCAAGTGCGTAATTGGCTTTACGTTGTATTACACTTGTTTATGCTGCGTCGCGTGGCAGAGCATAACAAAGCATGGGAATAGTGAGTCAAGCTGTTTTACACTCATTTATGCAGCGAAGCGTAGTGAAGTATAAAAATGATCAACTCGACGATAAATTACACTGACGTATGCTGCGTAGCATAATGAGCATAAGGCGATCAATTTGCAAAAAGAAAGGAGCCGATCTATCGTGCTTCCTTTGGAATTTCCCTTTAACCTTTTTGAAGCTCATTACGCTACCTTGCATAATAGAGCGTAAATCTGACCCTAGACAAAAGACTTAGCAGGATATGCGAGAAGTCACATATTACACTACTTAGGCCTTAAGCTTCACCAAATCTGCTGAAGTAAGTCACCTTCTGATGCCAGACTATGTTAAGCAGAATTACGCTAAGCATCATTACGCTATGTTGCATAATGTAGCGTAAAGATAGAAAACATAGTAAAATTGAAATCTATAAGGAACTTGGAGACTTGATGTTGGGCGATGTTTCTCCTTGCTTTGCCTTGTCCTACCTTCTAGAATTCTATCACGAACTTTTGCTTGAATCGTGAATCTTCACCTGAGGCCGATTCACAATTTCCACGGTGTTTCAATGATGCAATGGCTTATGCTATCTTAACCATTCTACCTTCAAGATCATTGAGGGTAGTGGTCATTTTCTTGTCCATTGCATCCCAAACTTGGTCCACCTGGTGAACCAAATTTGCTAAGGCCTTATGAGTTCTAACTTGATCATGTGCTAAGGCTTATGTAAGGATTGTGTACTTAAAAAAGACATCATGGAAAAAGAATAAAATCTTGAAGGATGTTAGTCTAATAATTAAGAGACTATGCTTGAATACTAATTATGGATTGAAAAACACATCCTAGAGAGAGAGAGAGAGAGAGAGAGAGATGTAGAGAGGCTATGAATAGGATATCTCAAAAACTTAAAAGTAACTCATCATATTTCCATCATCAAAAAATTATTTACAAATCATTTAAATAAAATTGGAGTAAAAAAAAGGTAATTTAAAAGGAGAAATGAAATGCAAGAAATAAAGAAAATGAAGAATGTATAACAAGATTTATAGTGGTTTGACTTGGGCCTAGTCCACTATGTGGGGACTATCAAAATATTTTCTTCCCCTAGGTTCCCTTACAATTTCTTCAACTCTTTGAAGAATAATGCTGGTTTTAAGGATTTTTAGTCTTCCTTTCTTAAAAATGGGATTTTCATGAAGGAAATCCTCAAACTTGAACTCAAATCTCAAAATAAAATTTACAATGATGCTTAGTGCTCACAAAATAGATCAAATTGCATTTAATATAAGCATGGATACACAAACGATACAAAGATAATGGGATATTGATATTCAACTTTCTTTCTCACTTTTCTGTTCTTCCAAAAACTTGCTTCAATATTGCTTGTTGCTATTGAAATACTAATCTTCACCCAATGATCCATCTCTACCTTAACACCAACATCCAAAAAGCTACGATAGTCCATGGAAAAATGTTTTAGCCTTAATAGATAAATGACAAGGCCCAAAAGTTAACTTGTTTGTAATATAATGTTCATTAGACTTTTTGTAGTTTTGGCTTGATATTTTTTGTTCATATTTCCTTAATAGTTAGACCTTAAATGAGGTCAAAGTATATGATAAGTCAACCTATGCTTTGGTTAGTTGACCTTTCACTTGATTTCTATAAACCAAAAGCCCTTGGTTTAGTCATCCTTTTTGAACTCGATCATTTAGAAATGGGCGTTTGACATGGGGTAGCTCGTCTTGGCTAGGGAAAACTATAAGAAGGTCAATTGATCTCAAAAGTGTGCTTTTTTCTATCTACTAATTCTTGCATCAATTAAGGTTGGCCAACCTATTAGGGTTCATTCCACCTTAGAAGTGTCCAATTTTTCTAACTTTGAAACTAAGATAAACTTGGATTGATAAACCTCAAGAATATAACATTTTTTCTTTTTCTTGAGATTCTCTTGCATTTCAGGTCTACAAATCATTTAACCTAACACATAATTATTTTGATCTTATGCTTAACTTAAAACAATTTTGACATTTCAAACCATAAGTCATCAAATGGATCAATAATAAGGTTATGGTATTTGGTCAATGAATAATGAATTGTAACTTAAATGTGTCTGTCTACAAGAGTTTAGTTTATTAGACTCCTACTACAAGATTTGAGCTGGGATGAAGAAAAATATCAACAATTATTAGCTTCTTACACCACGAGAAGTTTGTTACATTCAAGGTTGGCATTTTTCATGACTCCATAGCATTGGCATCTCACATTCTTATCTATGACATGGACATCACAATTTTACCATGTTCATGTTCAAAAACATGTGTTAACATTTGAAATTGTTTGTTCCAATAATTGTAAATATACATGTCTACAACCTTATGGTCAAGAGCAATGCTCTCAATCACCATCAGTTAGCCTTTTTTTCCCAATTTAGCTTTAAGTTCACTTGGTAGTAGTGGTGTAAGATAGTTTCAAGTTGGTCCAAGGCTCCATGAAATAATTAACCATAAGTGAAAAAGTTATTCATGAAGACTTCCACACTCTTGCCATTTTAATTCTAGAACATAGATATCACCAGTTGTTGAAAGATGGTTGGTGCATTGCATAACGTGAAGGGTTATGCTTGANTTTGAACTAGGTATTAGATAATATCTCTACTCAAGCATACTAGAGCTTTCTTAATGGGTACTCTAGTTACAATCAAATCCATATAGCACCATAGGNATTGTAACTAGAGTACCCATTAAGAAAGCTCTAGTATGCTTGAGTAGAGATATTATCTAATACCTAGTTCAAAAATGACAACAGGAAATGGTCCTCAAAAGTGACAACATTTAGCAACCTATAGTCAATACCTATCATTCATTCATTCTTTTTCTTGGTTGCAACTATAGTTGAATTGACTCACTTACTATCATAGATAAGAGTAATGAAACTAGCTTGTAGAAGATAGATGATCTCACTTTTCACCTCATCTCACATATTCAGATTAAGTTAATGTTTTAGTATCTACTAAGGTTTGACACTTGGATTTGCATATATGTGGTGCTAATAGATTGAAGGGTCAATTCCTATGAGTTCATCATGGAGCTAGGAAAAGGATCCTTTTCATATTATAAATATCTTTTTCAATTCATTCTTTTGTATGGTTTTTAGAAAGGAATTCATAATGATATGACAATCATCCATAAGGAATAAATACTCTAAGTCTTTTGGAAGTAGCTTAAGTTCAAGTGATGATGAGGAAATATCTTGAGGCAAATCAAGAATACCTTAGAATTCAGGATCATGTTGCACCATTTCATTTTCCTTCATTGTATTTTCCCTTTTTGAATCGGATGATTTAGTATTAGATAAGGCAATAATATTTATTTATCTCTCAAAGACCTGATGTGTAGCTTCATTAACTTGATATTATTTAAGGTAATTTATGTCTCTGATGGCATAAAGACACTATGTGATATAACAATTGCAACCATGCTTGCCACAAGACTGGAAAGAATCACATGAGATTCACTTGTAGTGTATCTTTCTAGTTGTATCTTTTCTACCAATTCAAGAGGAGGCCTTTGAAAACTAACCTGACATAAATGGTGCTTAGCCAAGCTCTCCCCATGATGACAAGGAAACTATCTTCCATCCTATTTTCTAGTTTAATCACTAGGAAATCAACAAGATATGATTATCTCACTAAAGTAGTCATAACATCATTCACTTGTTCCAACCTAATGTTAATTCTCTTAAGAGAGGAGAGCCCCCAATCAAGGTACTGCTGCAATGAGATGATATTTACTCCTAGACTCGAGCCACACAAAGCTAGGTAGTGACCTTTCTCACCAATTTATATGTCCACCACGGGACTACCAAGATCCATCTTCTTTTCAAGAAGATGACCTTCTTTTACTGCAAGTATGGCCACCTTAGACTTGTGATTATTACAACACCACTACCATCAAGTGCCATCACATTCAAACAACCATATACATTGAAAGAATCCTTTCTTGAAGTGAATGGATTGCTTTGACAACACTCAAGAAATGGAATTGGGGCATCTTGAATTTGAATCCTTATTTTGGTTGAAAGATTATCCTTTCCACATAAATAAGAGTATGGAGTACATCCAGCCCCATGGCATTCACATATGTATTTATGAAGAAAATCTCCTACCATAGAACCAAGTTGATAGAAGCTTGAAAATATTGCCTCGTAGCATATGTGAAAGTAGGATAAACTTAGTAGGTAATATCACATTATTTAGTTTATCTTGATTGTGGTTGATTAAAGATCCCACCTTGCATGGGGTTAGAAAATAGAGGTTGTTGTTGATGGTGAGGAGCTTGCAAGGTAGGGTTACTAGAATAGGGGTATGGAGGATCAATTATTACACTAGAGTGTTTCTGGAGCAGCATCCTAAAGATTTGGAGTTGGCCATTGTTGGTAGTATTGCATGGATTGGGGATACACACCTCTAAGATAGTATGATGGGTCGTAGAAGAAAGTCTTCCTTGTCTACTTCCTAATGAACTTGGGATTCAAAGGCATCCTAGCTCATCCAATTTCACCAATCATGTGGACGATGACTAGGTAGCACTATGAGTTATAAGGATCTGCACAATACCTACAAGGACTTTCATCATTGGAGGATGAGGAAGCCTCATTTGAATCTTCTCTTATGCCCTTAGAGGAAGAGAGCTTATTCATATCTTTGTTCCCATACTTCTTTTTGTGCCTAGGTGCTATAATGACTGTTGGTGTCTTAACCATTCTACCATCAAGATACTTGAGGGTAGTGGTCATTTTCTTGTTCATCAGAGCCCAAATTTGGTTTACATGGTGGACCAAATATGCCATGGCCTTATGAGTTGTGACTTGATCATGTGCTAAGGCTTACATGTGGTTTATGTGAGAAATCTATACATGAAAAAGACTTCATGGAATAAGCATAAACTCTTAATGGATGTTAGTATAATAATCAAGAGACCAAGCTCTAATAGCAATTATGGATTGAAAAGCATACCACATAGGAGGGAAGCAGAGGGGCATAGGGATGGGGTGGGGAAGGGTTGGGAAAAAGAGGGGGAAGGCGATGCTATGAATGAAGTTAATCAACCTATCAAGGTCATTGCACTTTAGAGAAACTGAGCTAAACTTGGGGTAGTAGACCAAGAGTGTAACATTTTTCTTGAGTTTCTCTTGCATTTAAGGTATACAAGTTGGTTGAGCTAACTTATAATGAATTTGATTTTATGTGTAACTTAAAAAAATTTTTGCATTCCAAATCATAAGTCATCAAATCCATCAACATTAAGGCCATGGTATTCGTCCAATGAATAATGAATTGCAACTTAATTGCATGTATCTCCTAGAGTGTAGTTTATCAAACTCCTACCGCAAGATCTGAGCTGAGGTGTAGCAAAATCTTAGCAGTTATTAGCTTAGCACGTCATGAGAAGTCAGTTACAGTCAAGGTTGGCATTTTGCATGGCTCCATAGCATTGGCCTCTCGCTTTCTTATCCATGACATGGAACTCACAAGTTTACCATGTTCAGAACAAAAACACGTGTTTACATTTGAAATTGCTTATTGCAAGCATTACAAATATACATGTCTGCAACCTTATCAGGATTAGCCACTGTCAAAGCCAACAATTTGGGTGGAGTGGCAGTCGACTTGCATATGCAAAGAAACACTGAGAAGTTGGGTAAAAATGAGAAATGACTTCAACAACATGGTTTCAAGTTTCTATCAAAATGGCCCTTGTAGCCAAGGAAGGCAGCTGAAACAAACACTTGGTTTATTTGGACGAGCTATGCAGCGAATGAATTTGATTCATTCTTCGTTGGAAGTGAGGTATTCATGATTCTATTTGCATTTAGGTACGTAATCATATGCAAAGATTGGGGCACGTTTGCATGTGGGGACATGAATTACAAAATAATAAAATATTTAAATTAAATATTTTTTAATTTTTTTCACATTTTACTTCTATTAAATATTTTTTAATTTAAATTAAATTAAAAGTTTCGAGAGAGAATCTTAAGGACTTCTGTTAGCGCTCCTGCTTCCCAAACACACGGTTTATGAAAATTTTATGAGATTGGCCAATCTCTAGTGCATCGATTTTGAGGAAACCTTGGTTTATCATATGTGATTAAATGCATTCAAGCCTCTATGGAAAAAGATTGGAAGAAAGAAAATTGGATATGAACCTATGCCTCAAGAAAAAGTGGGGACAATTTCGTAGCTGGGGAGGTGATAGAAAAAATTTAAATATATTAGTTTTTTCTTAAATTAAATCTCATACATCATAAAAAAACATTGTAGAATATAGAACAAGTACAATGTAAATCCAAAATATTGTTAATGCTTAATTTCATAGAAGATTGCAATATCACCATTACACTCAAGTAAGAAAATTTGCAAAGGTATGGAGGGCATCGAAACCATTTTCTTACTCAAGAGCCATAATCTACCTAAACATATAATTTTTGCAACAACCAAAATGACAACAATAAAATGAAACCCTTTTGTTACTCAATCCAATCTTTTTAAAAATGAAATTAAGTCTCAAGCCTTAACCAAATTTATAACAAAATCACCTTGCTAATACTTTTGTTCAATGACAAAGTGTGAGTAGTGCCATAGGGCCATGTTGAAGACAACCACATTATAAGAAGACACAACTTAACTAAACTAGGCACATCTGAGTAACTTACCTAACCTATGGTGACTGAAAACCTTTAGAATAAAGGGGAATTGACACTAGTCATTGTGAAAGGGACAGTAAAAATAGAGCACCATGAGCTTGCATATGGCCATAGGCTATGTGCTAGTGGGCTTGGTTGGCCCATAAGCAAACAGATTTTAAAAAAATTTGAACTCATGACTCATGACCAAAGAGGTAAGAACCAAAAATGATCAATAAACACGCGTGAATGCGTGAGTCATGGTGGAACCTTTGACACCCCAGAGGCCAATCCATGCAAATGTGAGGTTTTTGATTTCCATATACCCAAACTTGGCCCTTCGGCCTTCGGTTACCAAAGTAGCCCTTTTGTGATTTCCCTATGTTTGTTTATTCATCCATGAAACACCACAAAAATTTTAGCAACACATCCAGACAACTTCAGAGCCTCTGAAACGGCTTCAAGCAGCCCACCATGGAGTAAGTAAGGTCCCCTTTGGGCCCACAAATCATGATGGCAAGTCTTGGTGTCAAGAATCATCAGTTTCAAGGTCAAAAAGAGCAATTTTGGCTAAGTACAATGTGTTTGTGTTGTGCTTATGCTACGCAACGTAAGGATCAGCATGACCAACTTTTGGAGACCTGAAACTAAGTCAAAACAGGCCGAAATCAAGCACAAGGACCCCCCATGACCTTCACCAAGGTACCTAGCAGCTTCCAGCCTCCAGAAAATCAAAATTTGGGCCTTAAATGAGGTGTTTTCAGTTGATTATGCTGGGGCTACATTTTCTTACGTCGCATAGCATAAGAATGCATAAATCACTATTCACAGCATAAACACTATTCATCGCATGAACACTATTCATCAATTTCCAAAAAATTCTAGAAAACATTTTTAAAAATGACAAAAAATTCTCAGCATCAGCAACTTCAAGAAAATTCCAGAAAATTTCAAAAAAACTCACGGATAGAGAAGTTTCAAGCCGGACAAGTCAAATTTCCATTGTACATTTTGTTGTAAATTTTTATTTGTGGGATAGTCAGGCCCTCACGGTCTAAATTAAATGTACTTTCATGGGTTGAATAACCCATAAATTGTAAAATGTGATGCACCTGGTCAAGAACGTAGCTTGCCGACACACATCCAACTCTCGCCAGCATGCATCCAACCCAAACACAACTGTCCATTGCATACATGTCACTAGATCCGGTTTCCTTTCATCTCCCAGCCATTGATTCCATTTTGGAAATTTTGTGCCATAGCCCGGCCCAACCCTATAAATACCCTGTCAATTCACATGAATGCTGAAACACCGTGAAAATTACGGGTCGGCCTCAGGCAAAGATTCGTGGTTTTTGAGCAGGAGCGCGCAAGCCAAAATTGTCTAAGGACAAGTTTACGCTCCATCACGCACAGCAGCGTGATGAGCGTAATAAGCTCCGAAGACAAGTCGAATTTGTCTAA